>JXCR01060435.1:7907-28459 GCA_002079205.1 Phalaenopsis hybrid cultivar
CCGCCAATCTGGCGCATCATGCACCAATTTGCTGAAGACAGCGTTGTTCTAGGTTTTGACGCCAATCTAGAGCACCCCAAGTCATGCTTTCTTTACAAGCACTTTTAATTCTCTCTTAGAAGTGTAATGAATAAGAAATCTCTCACCTTCCCTCTCCTCTTACAATCCTTGAAGAAAATTTCCAAGCCCTTGGCTTTCTCTCTCTCTAACTCTCGTTGCCTTCTTCATGCCACACACCCTCTCTCTCTTCTCCTTTCAAGCCCTAGATTTTCCTCTCTTTTATCAAAGGCTGCCTCCCTCTAAAAAGAAATCAAAATTTCCTCCAAAATTTTGTCAAAAAGTCAACTCTTTTGAATTCGAAAGATATGTCTATTGATCCAAGAAACATATCCCTTCATAAAAGAACTTTCCAAAGTATTTAGATGCATTGAATCACTCTAAGGGGTGTTTAGAACAAATGTTCCTTTAAAAATTCACACAAAATTTGTCTCAAATCGCCTTAATTTGCAAAAAGTCGTCCCTGACATATCTGACGCCAAATCTGGCGCATCGTGCACCAACTCTCTGTCAAATGGTGCATCTGGGGCCAATCTGGCGCATCATGCACCAGTTTGCTGAAGACAACGCTGTTCTAGGTTTTAGCACATCTGGCGCATCTTGTGTCAGAATTCAAAAATTCACTGTTTTGACTCCAAATTTCGTTCTTTTTGCTACTTTTGCTCCAAATGCCTAAAATTAATATACCTGCAACAAAAATTTGAAAATACCCTTCTTTAAAGTGCACTATCACAAAAAAGCCTAAAATATATACTTAGAAATGCATATTATTGTGGTGTATCACTAACTGAAGAGTTACAGTTGTACCTTCTGAAAATTTATAAAAGCATAAGATTAATATTTGCTCATAAATCACATAAAGCTTTTCCAAAAAATCTTTCACCAATAGCACAAGGAATAGTAAAACTTCTAGGATCTTTAAGTTTTTCAAGAAGCTTCTTCTGAATTATAGAGCTACACTCTTCACTGAGTGCAACAGTCTTATTATTTACAAATTGTCTTATCTTATTAAGTATATCATCCTTCTTGAACTTCACAAAGCATGACAATTGTTCCAAGGCTTCAACAAATGAAATATTTATCGTTAATTTCCTCAACATCTCTAAAAATTTTGAAAATTAGTATCTCTATTTTCTGCTTCAATCCTTAAGGAAATGGATGTGGTGGTTTTTTTATAGCGATTTTCATTGTTTTAATAGGATATTCTGACTCAAAATGAAAATCTTCACCATATTTTTTATTTTACACCTCATCTTTTTCAACTTCAACTTCCACTTCTTTTTTAACTCAGTTTTTTAATTTTTTTCCATTTCTTAGTTGAATAGCCTTAATTTGCTCTTTGTTTTGATCTTTAGGATTTACTTTAACACTACTAGTCAACGTTCCTGGATCTCTATTTCTAAGTGCAGTAGTAATACATCCCAATTGATTTTTCATGTTTCTAATTGCAGCTCCTTAACTTTGTAATTAGTTTCTCATTTGCAATATCAATTCTTCCATTGACAACTTTTTCTCCTTGCTCTGCAAATTATTAAAACCTAGAGGGTAATAAGGTTTATGAGTTGAATTTCCTTGATTGTTGGAGTTTCTCAAAGGGTTTGTAGTGTTGTTTCCCCATTGCAAATTTGCAGTATTAGGGTTATTGTTACTCTAACTAAAATTTAGATGATTCATCCAACCAGGATTGTAATAATTGACATAAGAATTATTCAAATGATTATTTATTACATTTAAGGTCTCATAAGAATATTGAGATTCTATTTGTCCCAATGAGTTTTCCTCAAGCATGGGTGATGTACAATTCATTTCATATTGATCAATCTTCTTTGATATAGCAGCTATTTGGGCAGCTAACATAGATATTGCATCAGAATCACGAATACTAGCTACTCTTTCTGAATTTACCCTTTCAGATGGTCATTGAAAATTATTAGTAGACATCTCTTCAATTAAAGGATATGCTTCATCGAATGGTTTCGACATTAATGATCCACCAACAACAGAGTCAATTATCGATCTAAGAGATCTAACAAATCCATTATAAAAAGTTTGAATTATTAGTCAATCTAGTAACTCATGGTGTGGACACTTCCTTAGAAGATATTTAAATCTTTTACAGGCTTCATAAATTGATTCTCCTTCAAACTGACAAAAAGATGTGATATAATTTTTAAGCTTAGTAGTTTTTTTTGGTGGAAAATATTTACATAAAAAATTTTGTGATAAGTCTCCCCAAGTTCTGATAGATCGAGGTGCTAATGAGTTTAACCACATCTTAGCTTTATCCTTTAGTGAAAAGGAAATAGTATAAGTCTGACGACATCATTTAAGACTCCATCATATTTAAAAGTAGCACATAATTCTAGAAAACTGGTAAGGTGTAAATTAGGATTTTCAGTTGGTGTTCCCCCAAACTGATTGTCTTGTACCATTTGGATAATAACAAGTTAAGCTCAAATGAATTGNTTTACCCTCTTCTAACTGGATAAAAAACATTAACTAATCTAGAGTTTGATCCCAAATTTCGTGGTTAGGCTGGGAGGATACTGACTGCTACTACAGAGCTCCCACTACTCCCTCACCTGAGGACTAACAATCTCGCATCAGTTTCCAATCAACTGGACCAAATTGGAGATTTTAATATGTCACCTTAAAATCTTCNCCCAATACTTTTAATTACTTATCATTTTAAGGAGAAAGATAAAGAAAACTACTCAGAATCCAAGGAGAAAATAAAACCACACTTTAGTTTAAAAGTAGAAATCATTGTCAAACCAACAAGAAGTCTCGATTAAAAACCAAAAGTAGTCTAAAACAAAAAGATAAAAACTTATCTCAAGTCCTCCACCAAACTCTTGAAGTTCCATTGAACCTCTTCTCTTTTACAATCAAAAACTCTTGAAGTTCCTTTGAAAATCACACTTTAGTTTAAAAGAAGAAATCATTGTCAAACCAAAACAAGTCCATGGAGAAAACAAAACCATACTTTAGTTTAAAAGTAGAAATCATTGTCAAACCAACAAGAAGTCTCGATTAAAAACCAAAAAAGTCTCAAAACAAAAAGATAAAAACTTATCTCAAGTTCTCCACCAAACTCTTAAAGTTCCTTTAACAGTTTAATAACAAAAGATAAAAACTTATCTCAAATCCTCCACCAAACTGTTGAAGTTTCTTTGAATCTCTTCTCTTTTATAACACTCTTAACTCTCACAATAAAACCAAAAGCATAAAGGATAAAGTAAATTTGTGGTGCCTGAAAATCTCTCCAAAACTCTCTCTTAAAACTCCCCCTTTCCAGCTCTTTTCAGAACTTTCAAGCACACTTCAAAAAGTTTCAACTTCCTTCTTTTATAAATCTCTAATAGGTGTCTTGATAACTCTTTAAAATGTGTCCAAATTTGATGTATTTCCAAAGGATGCCTCCTTTCATAAGTCTTTTAATAATATTTTCATTTCTAGTGGTCATAACCACCTAATTTAGCCAATAGATGACTCAAATGTACCTTCAAAATTCAGTAAAATGAAGTAAACAGTAACATAACTACCTCTGGCGCTTAAGCGCGAGGCCTCTAGCACTTAGGTGCGGCCTTCTTTGTCTCACCGGTGCTTAAGCTCCGGATCTGGCGCTTAGGCGCCAAAACACTTTAGCACAATTTTCATATTTTTGTTTCAAATTTGATCCTTTTTCACTCATTTTAGCATTTTTCACCTTTTTACTTGTACCTGAAAGAAAAACACACAAATACCTTCCATTAAAGCGCAATATCTCAAAAATAGGAATAAAAATGTGTCTAATAACTCTATGTATTTTAGGTGTATCAACTAGCAAGGTGTAAATTAGGATATTCAGTTGTTGTTTCCCCAAACTGATTATTTTGTATGATTTAGAGAATAACAGGTTTAAGCACAAATGAATTGGCAGCTACATAAGGGTTTTGTATACTTAAATAAATTTCATTTGTTGTAGGATCAACATAATCTCTTAAAGGTCTCTAATGATGTTCATTTTCATTTCCAATATTACTCAAACTGCTAGTCATTTTGCTAATATGGTTTATCTCTTTTTGTTGTTTTTAGATTTTTTTAATTGTTCTTTCTAACTCAAAATCGTAAGGTACTAAATTTTCAGATCTTACACTACACATAAACNCATTTTTGTTTCAAATTTGATCCTTTTTCATGCATTTTAGCATTTTTCACCTTTTTACTTGTACCTGAAAGAAAAACACACAAATACCTTCCATAAAGCGCAATATCTCAAAAATAGGAATAAAAATGTGTCTAATAACTCTATGTATTTTAGGTGTATCAACTAGCAAGGTGTAAATTAGGATATTCAGTTGTTGTTTCCCCAAACTGATTGTTTTGTACGATTTAGAGAATAACAGGTTTAAGCACAAATGAATTGGCAGCTACAGAAGGGTTTTGTATACTTAAATAAATTTCATTTGTTGTAGGATCAACATAATCTCTTAAAGGTCTCTAATGATGTTCATTTTCAATACCAATATTACTCAAACTGCTAGTCATTTTGCTAATATGGTTTATCTCTTTTTGTTGTTTTCATATTTTTTTAATTGTTCTTTCTAACTCAAAATCGTAAGGTACTAAATTTTCAGATCTTACACTACACATAAACAAACACTTAAAAATAAGCAAACACACTTAAATAAGAAAATATTCAAACTAAACTATAAATACTTTTTTAGTTTTTTTTTTAAATTTAAATAAAAATACTATAAATTATAAAATAACTTACTACTAATTTTCGTTACTTCCCCAACTATGGTGCAAAAAACTTGATGCGGGTGGATTTAGTGTGTTAATTTTACAAATATTTTTCAATATTACAAAATACACACGACAGATATAATAATAAATATACAAATTAATCCCAAAAAATAACTTCAGTTAAAAAAGTTTTATCTTTTAAAATTCTTTNGCGGGTGGATTTAGTGTGTTAATTTTACAAATATTTTTCAATATTACAAAATACACACGACAGATATAATAATAAATATACAAATTAATCCCAAAAAATAACTTCAGTTAAAAAAGTTTTATCTTTTAAAATTCTTTNACGGGTGGATTTAGTGTGTTAATTTTACAAATATTTTTCAATATTACAAAATACACACGACAGAAATAATAATAAATATACAAATTAATCCCAAAAAATAACTTCAGTTAAAAAAGTTTTATCTTTTAAAATTCTTTAAACTGTCAAATCCCCTTTAAATTAACTCAAGTGTACATATCGCTCAAGTAATAAAGGGCTCTATTGGANTACAAGCACTCTCAATTCTCTCTTAGAAGTGTAATGAAGAAGAAATCTCTTAGATTTTCTTTCCTCTTATAATCCTTGAAAAAAATTTTCAAGCCCTTGACTTCCTCTCTCTCTCTAACTCTCCTTGCTCCTTNACAAGCACTCCAATTCTCTCTTAGAAGTGTAATGAAGAAGAAATCTCTCAGATTTTCTATCCTCTTATAATCCTTGAAAAAAATTTTCAAGCCCTTGACTTCCTCTCTCTCTCTAACTCTCCTTGCTCCTTCATGCCACACACCCTCTCTCTCTTCTTCTTTCAAGCCTTAGATTTCCCTCTCTTTTATAAAAGGCTACCTCCCTCCAAAAAGAATTCAAAATTTCCTCCAAAATTCTGTCCAAAACTTAACTCTTTTGAATTCAAAAGACATGTCTATTGATCCAAGAGACATATCCCTTCATAAAAGAACCTTTTAAAGTATCTATATGCATTGAAGCACTCCAAGGGGTGTTTAAAACAAGTGTCCCTTTGAAAATTCACGCAAAATTCTTCTCAAATCGTCTTAATCAGCAAAAAGTCGTCCCTGGCGCATCTGACGCCAAATCTGGCGCATCGTGTGCCAACTCTCTGTCAAATGGCGCATCTGCCGCCAATCTGGCGCATCATGCACCAATTTGCTGAAGACAGCGTTGTTCTAGGTTTTGACGCCAATCTAGAGNTTAAAGTATCTATATGCATTGAAGCACTCAAGGGGTGTTTAAAACAAGTGCCCCTTTGAAAATTCACGCGAAATTCTTTTCAAATCGTCTTAATCAGCAAAAAGTCATCCCTGGCGCATCTGACGCCAAATCTGACGCATCGTGTGCCAACTCTTTGTCAAATGGCGCATCTACCGCCAATCTGGCGCATCATGCACCAATTTGCTGAAGACAGCGTTGTTCTAGGTTTTGACGCCAATCTAGAGCACCCCAAGTCATGCTTTCTTTACAAGCACTCTTAATTCTCTCTTAGAAGTGTAATGAATAAGAAATCTCTCACCTTCCCTCTCCTCTTACAATCCTTGAAGAAAATTTCCAAGCCCTTGGCTTTCTCTCTCTCTAACTCTCGTTGCCTTCTTCATGCCACACACCCTCTCTCTCTTCTCCTTTCAAGCCCTAGATTTTCCTCTCTTTTATCAAAGGCTGCCTCCCTCCAAAAAGAAATCAAAATTTCCTCCAAAATTTTGTCAAAAAGTCAACTCTTTTGAATTCAAAAGACATGTCTATTGATCCAAGAAACATATCCCTTCATAAAAGAACTTTCCAAAGTATTTAGATGCATTGAATCACTCTAAGGGGTATTTAGAACAAATGTCCCTTTAAAAATTCACCCAAAATTTGTCTCAAATCGCCTTAATTTGCAAAAAGTCGTCCCTGGCACATCTGACGCCAAATCTGGTGCATCGTGCACCAACTCTCTGTCAAATGGTGCATCTGGGGCCAATCTGGTGCATCATGCACCAGTTTGCTGAAGACAACGCTGTTCTAGGTTTTAGCACATCTGACGCATCTTGTGTCAGAATTCAAAAATTCACTGTTTTGGCTCCAAATTTTGTTCTTTTTGCTACTTTTGCTCCAAATGCCTAAAATTAATATACCTGCAACAAAAATTTGAAAATACCTTTCTTTAAAATGCACTATCACAAAAAAGCCTAAAATATATACTTAGAACTGCATATTATTGTGGAGTATCACTAACTGAAGAGTTACAGTTGTACCTTCTGAAAATTTATAAAAGCATAAGATTAATATTTGCTCATAAATCACATAAAGCTTTTCCAAAAAATCTTTCACCAATAGCACAAGGAATAGTAAAACTTCTAGGATCTTTAAGTTTTTCAAGAAGCTTCTTCTGAATTATAGAGCTACACTCTTCACTGAGTGCAACAGTCTTATTATTTACAAATTGTCTTATCTTATTAAGTATATCATCCTTCTTGAACTTCACAAAGCATGACAATTGTTCCAAGGCTTCAACAAATGAAATATTTATCGTTAATTTCCTCAACATCTCTAAAAATTTTGAAAATTAGTATCTCTATTTTCTGCTTCAATCCTTAAGGAAATGGATGTGGTGGTTTTTTTATAGCGATTTTCATTGTTTTAATAGGATATTCTGACTCAAAATGAAAATCTTCACCATATTTTTCATTTTACACCTCATCTTTTTCAACTTCAACTTCCACTTCTTTTTGAGCTCAGTTTTTTAATTTTTTTCCATTTCTTAGTTGAATAGCCTTAATTTGCTCTTTGTTCTGATCTTTAGGATTTACTTCAACACTACTAGTCAACGTTCCTGGATCTCTATTTCTAAGTGCAGTAGCAATACATCCCAATTGATTTTCAATGTTTCTAATTGCAGCTCCTTAACTTTGTAATTAGTTTCCCATTCGCAATATCAATTCATCCATTGACAACTTTTTCTCCTTGCTCTGCAAATTATTAAAACCTAGAGGGTAATAAGGTTTATGAGTTGAATTTCCTTGATTGTTGGAGTTTCTCAAAGGGTTTGTAGTGTTGTTTCCCCATTGCAAATTTGTATTATTAGGGTTATTGTTACTCCAACTAAAATTTAGATGATTCATCCAACCAGGATTGTAATAATTGACATAAGAATTATTCGAATGATTATTTATTACATTTAAGGTCTCATAAGAATATTAAGATTCTATTTGTCCCAATGAGTTTTCCTCAAGCATGGGTGATGTACAATTCATTTCATATTGATCAATCTTCTTTGAAATAGCAACTATTTGGGCAGCTAACATAGATATTGCATCAGAATCATGAATACTAGCTACTCTTTCTGAATTTACCCTTTCAGATGGTCATTGGAAATTATTAGTAGACATCTCTTCAATTAAAGAATATGCTTCATCGAATGGTTTCGACATTAATGATCCACCAACAGCAGAGTCAATTATCTATCTAAGAGATCTAACAAATCCATTATAAAAAGTTTGAATTATTAGCCAATCTGGTAACTCATGGTGTGGACACCTCCTTAGAATATCTTTAAATCTTTTACAGGCTTCATAAATTGATTCTCCTTCAAACTGACAAAAAGATGTGATATCATTTTTAAGCTTAGTAGTTTTTTATGGTGGAAAATATTTACATAAAAAATTTTGTGATAAGTCTCCCCAAGTTCTGATAGATCCAGGTGCTAATGAGTTTAACCACATCTTAGCTTTATCCTTTAGTGAAAATGAAATAGTATAAGTCTGACGACATCATTTAAGACTCCATCATATTTAAAAGTAGCACACAATTCTAGAAAAATGATAAGGTGTAAATTAGGATCTTCAGTTGGTGTTCCCCCAAACTGATTGTCTTGTACCATTTGGATAATAACAAGTTAAGCTCAAATGAATTGGTAGCTAAAACAAGGTCTTATATACTCAAATGAATTTCATCTATTGTAGGATTAGCATAATCTCTTAAAGTTCTCTGATGATGTTCATTTTTATTTCCAGCATTACTCAAATTGCAAGTCATTTTGCTAATATGATCTATCTCTTTTTGTTGTTTTCAAAATTTTCTAATAGTTTTTTTGTAACTCAGAATCGTAAGATACTAAATCTTCAGATCTTACATTACGCATAAATAAACACAATCAATAATTAAAATAAAAAAAACACACTAAAATATAAAAATATTCAAACTAAACTACAAACACTCTTTTATTTTAAGTTCAAAATANACACACTAAAATATAAAAATATTCAAACTAAACTACAAACACTATTTTATTTTAAGTTCAAAATAGAAATAATTCAAATTATAAAAATAACTTACTACTACTTTCTGTTACTTCCCCGGTAATGACGTTAAAAACTTGATTCGAGTGGATTTAATGTGTTAATTTTGTAAATATCTTTCAATATTACAAAATACACATGACAAATACAATAGTAAATATATAAATTAATCTTAATAAAAATAAGTTTAATGAAAATAATTTTATCTTTTAAAAATATTTAAATTTACAAATCCCTTAAAAATAATGCAAGTATATGTATCACTCAAGTAATAAAGGGTTCTAATGGAGTCCTAGATATCGATCCCATAGGGAAGTTGGAAATGCATATCAGTAAATTCTTAAGATTATAACGTAAATTACAATTTTAAACTACAAAAATGAAGCGCTAAATTTGAATATAAAGTAATAGAGTGAATACTAAATAAAATGTAGTAAAAAGACAGTTAATTAAACTAATTGCTAAACTTTCAAAAGTAAAATTATGAAAACTAAACAAAATTTTTGTGATGAAGANTCAAATCCCTTAAAAATAATGCAAGTATATGTATCACTTAAGTAATAAAGGGTTCTAATGGAGTCCTAAATATCGATCCCATAGGGAAGTTGGAAATGCATATCAGTAAATTTTTAAGATTATAACGTAAATTACAATTTTAAACTACAAAAGTGAAGCGCTAAATTTGAATATAAAGTAATAGAGTGAATGCTAAATAAAATGTAGTAAAAAGACAAAGTTAATTAAACTAATTGCTAAACTTTCAAAAGTAAAATTATGAAAACTAAACAAAATTTTTGTGATGAAGAGTTCAAATTTAAGAAAACACATTTCCCCTTTACAAAGAATATATGAATTGTGAAGAAATTATAATCATTTGAAATTATATATATAAATTATTTTGTATCAAATAGGAGCAATCCTATTCTTTACCCTCTTCCAAGTGCATAAAGAACATTGACTAATCCAAAGTTTGGTCNATAAGATAATTCCATTAAATTCAGTATTTGTACTAAAGTTGTTACACCTAGGGAAAGGGCGTAGAACACCACTGACGCTCAAGAGTTTTCAACTGACAGGAACAATGTCGTCCCCAGAGCTAATTTTCTCATTCACCAGAGGGTTAGACTTTCCCACTAACAAGAGTGCTTGCTACTTAGGATCATCAATCAAGTTTGGGTCCGAATTTGACAAAGTTGAGGTTNATTCGATTGGCCAAATCAAAAAGTAAATAAGGATTAGAGTTTAAATCATCACAAATTATTGACATTTAAAATCATATAAAATAAAATCAATTCTTCACAAAACCCTATCTCAAAGTAGGGAGAATAATAAAAAAAACTACTTAGAATTCATGAGAAGGATACGTCAAAACACGGATTTCATATATGAAAAAAAGTTTATAAAACAAAATAAATAAAAGACACAACTTATCTCATATTGCTTTCCAAGCAAATCCCTAGAAGTTCTCTTCAAGTCTTTCTCTCCTTACAAGCACTCTCAATTCTCTCTTAAAAGTGTAATGAAGAAGAAATGTCTCACATTCCCTCTTCTCTTACAATCCTTAAAGAAAATATCTGAGCCTTTGACTTTCTCTCTCTCTCTCTCTCTCTCTCTCTCTCACTCACTCTTTCGCCCCCCTTACATGCCACACATTTCACTTCACAAAACCTCTCTTCTATTAAAGGTTGCCTCCTTCCAAAAAGAATTCAAAATTCCCTTCAAAATTCTATCCAAAAGTCAACCCTTTTGAATTCAAAAGACATGTCCATTGATAAAAAACATATCCCATCGTAAAAGAGCCTTCCAAAGTGTCTAGATGCATTAAATCACTTCAGGGGGTGTTTAGAACAAGTGTCTCTTTAAAAATTTACGCAAAATTTGTTATGAACAGCCTTAATCTGCAAAAAGTCGCCTCTAACGTTAGTTCTGGCGCATCTAGCGCCAACTTGCTTAAGTCCACACTATTCTGGGTTTTGGTGCTTCAAGTGTCAAATCTCTATAAAATGACACTTCTAGCGCCAACTTGGCGCATCAGGCACCAGAATTCCCAAAATTCACTATTTTTGCTCCAAATTTCGTCATTTTTGCTACTTTTGCTCCAAATGCCTAAAATTGATATACCAACAACAAAAATATGAAAATACCCTTCTTTAATGCATAATATCACCAAAAATGAGCATAAAATGTATACTTTAAACAACATATTATTTGGCTGTATTAGGTGCTCGGTTAGTAGCGATAAGTGAGTAGGGTCACAATGAGTTTTTTTTTTTGAAATTAGCCCTTTCCAATTTTTTTAGACTGGGTCCTAAATTTCAAATTTTTTTCAACTTTCTTTTGAATTCGACTTGCTTTTAAAGTCACACAAGATTTTACTCTTGAAGCATCCCTTAACAACATGAGACTTAAAGTAAAAAACAAAACAAAACCACAAATTCAAAATGAAACAAAATTCCAAAATCAAAATGAAACGAAATTCAAAAGAATAAAATAAAACAAAACAAAACAAAAGAAATTTAAATTCAAAATAAAACAAAAACTAAATCAAAATTTTACTTGGATAANTAAATTCAAAATGAAACAAAATTCCAAAATCAAAATGAAACGACATTCAGAAGAATAAAACAAAACAAAACAAAACAAAAGAAATTTAAATTCAAAATAAAACAAAAACTAAATCAAAATTTTACTTGGATAAGTTTCTAAAAAAATGCCCAGTTAATAAGATAATTCCATTAAATTCAGTATTTGTACTAAAGTTGTTACACCTAGGGAAAGGGCATAGAACACCACTGACGCTCAAGAGTTTTCAACTGACAGGAACAATGTCGTCCCCATAGCTAATTTTCTCATTCACCAGAGGGTTAGACTTGCCCACTAACAAGAGTGCTTGCTACTTAGGATCATCAATCAAGTTTGGGTCCGAATTTGACAAAGTTGAGGTTGTACTTGGTAAAGCATCTTATGCCATAATGAAAATAGGTGCTCCAAAAGTTCTAGAATAATCTTCTGACTTTGACCTAAAGTGTATTCAGGAGTTCCCTTCTCTTAAGAAAGCGAGGGTTGAGACGATTCCTGCTAGGACTGCCATTTCTGTGTCCTCAGAGCTGTTACTTCTATTGTCACCTAATTCATTGTCATTGTGCCTGCTATATTCGTACTGTTCAAAGGAAAGAAAATTTTGTATGAGACAACATATGCTTTCACCCCAATGCCATTTGTGTTTGAGGTTGGATCAAGTTTGAGGGTTATGCCATTGACCTGGACACAAAGGATGAATAGGGACCGAAAGGCCCTTAAAGGAATGTGAATGGGAACTAACGAGGTGATTGGAATCACATGAGACCANCGCCATTTCTGTGTCCTCAAAGCTGTTACTTCTATTGTCACCTAATTCATTGTCACTGTGCCTGCTATATTCGTACTGTTCAAAGGAAAGAAAATTTTGTATGAGACAACATATGCTTTCACCCCAATGTCATTTGTGTTTGAGGTTGGATCAAGTTTGAGGGTTATGCCATTGACCTGGACACAAAGGAGGAATAGGGACCGAAAGGCCCTTAAAGGAATGTGAATGGGAACTAACGAGGTGATTGGAATCACATGAGACCACACGTCTCCTAAGAGGATGAAGGTTTCATCCCTTGTATGCTGCTTTCAGAGAGGAGAACGCCTACAAGATTGCTGCCACACCGCCTCAATCACCCACTCAACATGGTCTAGTAAAGCAAAGGCGAAGTCTACTCCCCTTACTCAAGCCCATTCCATTTTTGAGAGGCTAGCCTGCAAGGAAAGTTGTTTAGTTGCCAAAATCTTGAAAACAATGGATGAAGAAATAGATATTGGAAGAAAACAAATCCACTTTGCAATCTCGTAAACCCATCAAGAAAGCGGAAGAAGTACTGTCGCCCCTCATTTCTACAAAGCTCTGGCTAGGAGGCTATATTGCGCTTGTTGCTACTATCACCCGTGCCACTGTCTCAAAATTTATGCGTTGTATACTAGTTAAGTCTCGTCTCGGGCCAAGAAATATGTCTGCCACCGCAAACAAGAAAGCCCCAACACCGGATGAGGATGAGAAATCACTTAGCAGTGTATCTGGTTCACGTGATATGGAGTGTACTTCCTTCTGACAGGTTAATGTCGCCAACAAGACACTCCCTCTTAAAATGTCAACATCTAAGAAGGAAGTTTGGGGACCTAAAGTCACTGGGTTGATACTTCCGTAAAAGTAAAAAAATGAGATCTCTAGAGAGGATTCTAAGCCTGATGCTCCGACTACCGGTACCACATTAAAGACTACCTTTGTAGAAGGCACTCAACGATAACTTTGAGCCAATTTTAAAGTTGTGAAGGGAAAGTCAATCGAGTTGGGCTTGGAAAAGCTCAGAGCCGACATTACACAACTATACGAAAAGTAGGGAGAAGACATCGATGATGAAAATTATGACTTAATATATTATATGGAAGATGACTTTGCTAAATTCAACATTGTTGAGACCAGCGCCTCGTCATCTTTGCGCGATGCTCTGTCACCTGCTGAGGAGAACACCGCAGAGACGTTACAGAGAGTCGTTCAATAGAGGGACAAACATATCAACCACATAAAAAGTAGGATGGAAGAGATGACGACTGTCATGAATACTCTACAAAGCCAACCTCCCCATAAACAGTTCCCATTGAAGCAAATCAACCAAAAATTCTATATATAGAGGATGAGAAGGAGTTCACTCCCACTAGTAAAGAAGAAAAACCGAAAAGAGACTACACACAAAATTTGGTGCTAAAGAAAGATATCAAGCAGATGGTCGAGCAATGGGTGAGAGAAACCTAGGCTAAGTCGAAGAAATGAACATTGGTTCTGAAGGGTAAACCTTATCCAGAAGAGTTTGATGCAGTACAATATCCCAAGGGCTTTGTACCACCGCTATTCAAGACCTTTGATGGAACCGATAATCCCCAACATCATGTTTCACACTTTGGAGCAAGTTGCTGCAATGCGAGGGTAGCAAAGCATTGTTGTTCTATTAGTACGTCAGCAGTCTTTCAGGAGTTACTTTTGACTGATATGCAAAGCTACCCAACAACTTGATAAAGACATTCACAGAGTTAGAAAGCCTGTTTGTTAAGAGGTTTGTTGGAGCTTAACACCACATCACGGTAGGTTATCTTGTGGTAGAGCAACAAAAGCCGATAAAAAACTTTGGTGGAATACATCCTGTGATGGAGAAATTTAAGCATGAAATGCGAGCCACCGCTCTAAAAACAACACGCATCCAAGATCCTACTGAAGAATATTCGCAGACCAATGACTTTTCTACTTAAGGGATTCATGATCAAAACCTTTAAAAAGTTGTTTAGCAAAGCTGGAAGTCTTTAAGAAGAGACAAAACAACTCAGATTTCTGGAAAAGATTGAGAAACCAAAACCAATAAAGACATTCAATAAGAGGTATGAGATAGTAGTGTTAGTAGAGAAAGACAAATAATCAATGCAGATACAAGTTGAACAACCTCAACAACCTTACCAGCATCCTCAACATTACGATCAACAATCATTTCAGTAGAGTCCTTATCAACCAGACAGAAGACCAATTTTGATAATGGCAGAACAGTTGAACAGGGTATATTCCTTCAAGAACGAGTCAGCAAGTAAGTTGTTCTACAACCTAATGAAGAAGCTAGAATTCAAATTTCCAGAGCCGATAAAGCTGTTGACCTCAATTTTGAGGTCTTACCTTCATTCAAAGCCTAGGAACCAGCCTTAGGATTTCTTGTTTGACTCTCCTAGAGGAATAATATTGGGACTTACATTATTTAGAAATTCAAACCTCTTATTGACTCCTTGTAGTTTCAAATGGGTGGTTGCAAATCTTTGATGTTAAGTTGGGTTGATTAAAACCAACAAATAAAAACTCTAAGTCGAGTGCTCATAGGAATTGTAAAAGCCATAGGAAAACCCCATAAAGTGACGAGCGGCTCGCTGCCGAAAGCATTTTGTTTTACTTTGATTGTTGCTTAGTCAATATCCGATTAGCATTCTGCTTGTTGAATGACTCCAGTTGGACCAAAAGTCTTCATTTGCCACATCACCCGAATCAGAGTTAAATTGATACAATCGTCGGCGAATTTGTCCGGACGACCCTAGATAACAAAATGAATCACACGAGCGCATCAAAAACATCAAATTTACCTCTAAAAGATGTTCATATTGATGGAATTCCGAGCGATACCAAATTGTGTGTGAATTACCGAATTTTAGTTAAATAATGATATTTAAACAAATTTAATTAAAGAAAAAAGAAAACTCTTTGTAAAAAAGAAAACCCGCACTCACACCTCCCAGCCTCNCAGAGGATGAAGGTTTCATCCCTTGTATGCTGCTTTTGGAGAGGAGAACGCCTACAAGATTGCTGCCACACCGCCTCAATCACCCACTCAACATGGTCTAGTAAAGCAAANTCTTTCGGAACATATGTTTCTCAACATATTTTAACAATTCAATTGGCCAAATCAAAAAGTAAATAAGGATTAGAGTTTAAATCATCACAAATTATTGACATTTAAAATCATATAAAATAAAATCAATTCTTCACAAAACCCTATCTCAAGGTAGGGAGAATGATAAAAAAAACTACTCAGAATTCATGAGAAGGATACGGCAAAACACGGATTTCATATATGAAAAAAAGTTTACAAAATAAAAGAAATAAAAGACACAACTTATCTCATATTGCTTTCCAAGCAAATCCCTAGAAGTTCTCTTCAAGTCTTTCTCTCCTTACAAGCACTCTCAATTCTCTCTTAAAAGTGTAATGAAGAAGAAATGTCTCACATTCCCTCTTCTCTTACAATCCTTAAAGAAAATATCTGAGCCTTTGACTTTCTCTCTCTCTCTCTCTCTCTCTCTCTCTCTTTCGCCCCCTTACATGCCACACATTTCACTTCACAAAACCTCTCTTCTATTAAAGGCTGCCTCCTTCCAAAAAGAATTCAAAATTCCCTTCAAAATTTTATCCAAAAGTCAACCCTTTTGAATTCAAAAGACATGTCCATTGATAAAAAAACATATCCCATCGTAAAAGAGTCTTTCAAAGTGTCTAGATGCATTAAATCACTTCAGGGGGTGTTTAGAACAAGTGTCTCTTTAAAAATTTGCGCAAAATTTGTTATGAACAGCCTTAATCTGCAAAAAGTCGCCTCTAACGTTGGTTCTGGCGCATCTAGCGCCAACTTGCTTAAGTCCACACTATTCTGGTTTTGGTGCTTCAAGTGTCAAATCTCTGTAAAATGACACTTCTAGCGCCAATCTGGCGCATCAGGCACCAGAATTCTCAAAATTCACTATTTTTGCTCCAAATTTCGTCATTTTTGCTACTTTTGCTCCAAATGCCTAAAATTGATATACCAGCAACAAAAATATGAAAATACCCTTCTTTAATGTATAATATCACCAAAAATAAGCATAAAATGTATACTTTAAACAACATATTATTTGGCTGTATTAGGTGCTCGGTTAGTAGCGATAAGTGAGTAGGGTCACAATGAGTTTTTTTTTTGAAATTAGCCCTTTCCAATTTTTTTAGACTGGGTCCTAAATTTCAAATTTTTTTCAACTTTCTTTTGAATTCGGCTTGCTTTTAAAGTCACACAAGATTTTACTCTTGAAGCATCCCTTAACAACATGAGACTTAAAGTAAAAAACAAAACAAAACCACAAATTCAAAATGAAACAAAATTCCAAAATCAAAATGAAACGAAATTCAAAAGAATAAAATAAAACAAAACAAAACAAAAGAAATTTAAATTCAAAATAAAACAAAAACTAAATCAAAATTTTACTTGGATAAGTTTCTAAAAAAATGCCCAGTTAATAAGATAATTCCATTAAATTCAGTATTTGTACTAAAGTTGTTACACCTAGGGAAAGGGCATAGAACACCACTGACGCTCAAGAGTTTTCAACTGACAGGAACAATGTCGTCCCCATAGCTAATTTTCTCATTCACCAGAGGGTTAGACTTGCCCACTAACAAGAGTGCTTGCTACTTAGGATCATCAATCAAGTTTGGGTCCGAATTTGACAAAGTTGAGGTTGTACTTGGTAAAGCATCTTATGCCATAATGAAAATAGGTGCTCCAAAAGTTCTAGAATAATCTTCTGACTTTGACCTAAAGTGTATTCAGGAGTTCCCTTCTCTTAAGAAAGCGAGGGTTGAGACGATTCCTGCTAGGACTGCCATTTCTGTGTCCTCAGAGCTGTTACTTCTATTGTCACCTAATTCATTGTCATTGTGCCTGCTATATTCGTACTGTTCAAAGGAAAGAAAATTTTGTATGAGACAACATATGCTTTCACCCCAATGCCATTTGTGTTTGAGGTTGGATCAAGTTTGAGGGTTATGCCATTGACCTGGACACAAAGGATGAATAGGGACCGAAAGGCCCTTAAAGGAATGTGAATGGGAACTAACGAGGTGATTGGAATCACATGAGACCACACGTCTCCTCAGAGGATGAAGGTTTCATCCCTTGTATGCTGCTTTTGGAGAGGAGAACGCCTACAAGATTGCTGCCACACCGCCTCAATCACCCACTCAACATGGTCTAGTAAAGCAAAGGCGAAGTCTACTCCCCTTACTCAAGCCCATTCCATTTTTGAGAGGCTAGCCTGCAAGGAAAGTTGTTTAGTTGCCAAAATCTTGAAAACAATGGATGAAGAAATAGATATTGGAAGAAAACAAATCCACTTTGCAATCTCGTAAACCCATCAAGAAAGCGGAAGAAGTACTGTCGCCCCTCATTTCTACAAAGCTCTGGCTAGGAGGCTATATTGCGCTTGTTGCTACTATCACCCGTGCCACTGTCTCAAAATTTATGCGTTGTATACTAGTTAAGTCTCGTCTCGGGCCAAGAAATATGTCTGCCACCGCAAACAAGAAAGCCCCAACACCGGATGAGGATGAGAAATCACTTAGCAGTGTATCTGGTTCACGTGATATGGAGTGTACTTCCTTCTGACAGGTTAATGTCGCCAACAAGACACTCCCTCTTAAAATGTCAACATCTAAGAAGGAAGTTTGGGGACCTAAAGTCACTGGGTTGATACTTCCGTAAAAGTAAAAAAATGAGATCTCTAGAGAGGATTCTAAGCCTGATGCTCCGACTACCGGTACCACATTAAAGACTACCTTTGTAGAAGGCACTCAACGATAACTTTGAGCCAATTTTAAAGTTGTGAAGGGAAAGTCAATCGAGTTGGGCTTGGAAAAGCTCAGAGCCGACATTACACAACTATACGAAAAGTAGGGAGAAGACATCGATGATGAAAATTATGACTTAATATATTATATGGAAGATGACTTTGCTAAATTCAACATTGTTGAGACCAGCGCCTCGTCATCTTTGCGCGATGCTCTGTCACCTGCTGAGGAGAACACCGCAGAGACGTTACAGAGAGTCGTTCAATAGAGGGACAGACATATCAACCACATAAAAAGTAGGATGGAAGAGATGACGACTGTCATGAATACTCTACAAAGCCAACCTCCCCATAAACAGTTCCCGTTGAAGCAAATCAACCAAAAATTCTATATATAGAGGATGAGAAGGAGTTCACTCCCACTAGTAAAGAAGAAAAACCGAAAAGAGACTACACACAAAATTTGGTGCTAAAGAAAGATATCAAGCAGATGGTCGAGCAATGGGTGAGAGAAACCTAGGCTAAGTCGAAGAAATGAACATTGGTTCTGAAGGGTAAACCTTATCCAGAAGAGTTTGATGCAGTACAATATCCCAAGGGCTTTGTACCACCGCTATTCAAGACCTTTGATGGAACCGATAATCCCCAACATCATGTTTCACACTTTGGAGCAAGTTGCTGCAATGCGAGGGTAGCAAAGCATTGTTGTTCTATTAGTATGTCAGCAGTCTTTCAGGAGTTACTTTTGACTGATATGCAAAGCTACCCAACAACTTGATAAAGACATTCACAGAGTTAGAAAGCCTGTTTGTTAAGAGGTTTGTTGGAGCTTAACACCACATCACGGTAGGTTATCTTGTGGTAGAGCAACAAAAGCCGATAAAAAACTTTGGTGGAATACATCCTGTGATGGAGAAATTTAAGCATGAAATGCGAGCCACCGCTCTAAAAACAACACGCATCCAAGATCCTACTGAAGAATATTCGCAGACCAATGACTTTTCTACTTAAGGGATTCATGATCAAAACCTTTAAAAAGTTGCTTAGCAAAGCTGGAAGTCTTTAAGAAGAGACAAAACAACTCAGATTTCTGGAAAAGATTGAGAAACCAAAACCAATAAAGACATTCAATAAGAGGTATGAGATAGTAGTGTTAGTAGAGAAAGACAAATAATCAATGCAGATACAAGTTGAACAACCTCAACAACCTTACCAGCATCCTCAACATTACGATCAACAATCATTTCAGTAGAGTCCTATCAGCCAGACAGAAGACCAATTTTGATAATGGCAGAACAGTTGAACAGGGTATATTCCTTCAAGAACGAGTCAGCAAGTAAGTTGTTCTACAACCTAATGAAGAAGCTAGAATTCAAATTTCCAGAGCCGATAAAGCTGTTGACCTCAATTTTGAGGTCTTACCTTCATTCAAAGCCTAGGAACTAGCCTTAGGATTTCTTGTTTGACTCTCCTAGAGGAATAATATTGGGACTTACATTATTTAGAAATTCAAACCTCTTATTGACTCCTTGTAGTTTCAAATGGGTGGTTGCAAATCTTTGATGTTAAGTTGGGTTGATTAAAACCAACAAAAAAAAAACTCTAAGTCGAGTGCTCATAGGAATTGTAAAAGCCATAGGAAAACCCCATAAAGTGAAGAGCGGCTCGCTGCCGAAAGCATTTTGTTTTACTTTGATTGTTGCTTAATCAATATCCGATTAGCATTCTGCTTGTTGAATGGCTCCAGCTGGACCAAAAGACTTCATTTGCCACGTCACCCGAATCAGAGTTAAATTGATACAATCGTCGGCGAATTTGTCCGGACCACCCTAGATAACAAAATGAATCACACGAGCGCATCCAAAACATCAAATTTACTTCTAAAAGATGTTCATATTGATGGAATTCCAAGCGATACCAAATTGTGTGTGAATTACCGAATTTTAGTTAAATAATGATATTAAAACAAATTTAATTAAAGAAAAANTCCGATTTTCTAAAAGATCTTGGAGAAGGAGAATCTTGGGAAACTAGGAACCCTTTTCGGCCTTGGCGGCAGTGGCGACAGCTTGTCCTCGGAGGCGACCTGTTCTCCTGGCAGTGATGTGACCGACCTTTTGCCCGGGTGGAGCATCGCGGCGAACGGTTGATTGCATGGTCGATATGCTGGTGGTTTTCTCCATGGGGATGCTCCACAAGTTCATGGCAACACCGCGGGCCTTCAGCCAGCA
>JXCR01060465.1:0-15705 GCA_002079205.1 Phalaenopsis hybrid cultivar
TTTAGAACTAAATCAGTTCTTTCGCATAATTATAAAACTTTTTCAAGTTAATTTAAGCATGCGTCAAATGATGTTCCAAATACGAAGAAATCATCCATAAATACTTTCAATCCATCATCAATTAATTTAATAAATATAGACATCATACATCTCTGGAATGTTGCAGGTACATTACATAATCCAAAAAGCATTCTTCGAAAAGCAAATGTTCCAAAAGGACTAGTAAATGTTGTCTTTTCTTGATCCTTAGGAGCAATAAGAATTTGATGGTAACTGGTATATCCATCTAAAAAACAAAAGTATTTGCGCCCAGCAAGTCTATCTACTATTTGATCTAAAAAGGGTAAAGGGAAGTGATCTTTTCTGGTGGCAGTGTTTAATTTTCTATAATCAATACAAATACGCCACCCAGTAACTTGTCTGATAGGTATTAATTCGTTGTTTTTTGTGCTTCAATAGTCTCCCCTCCTTTCTTAGGAACACAATGAATTGGATTTACCCAAGCACTGTCAGAAATAGGATATTTGTTTCAATAGTCACTCCTCTTTTCTTAGGAACACAAGGGATTGGACTTACCCACACACTATCTGAAATAGGATATATAATTCAAGTGTCTAACCATTTCAAAATTTCCTTTNAATTAAGAATTACTAAATAACATACAAGAAATTAATTATATAATTTAAATAAATCAATAAAATTTTTGATATTATCATAAGTTTAGAGAAAGTTATGGAAAACCAAGAGGCAAACCGAAGCTAATCTGAAAATTTTAATAATATTTTTAATTAATTTAAGTGAAATTTACTTAAATACCACAACTCTTTTTCATTTACATATTTAACACCCAAAATTTGATATTTAAACTTATAACACATTGGTGTCATAAACCCATATATTGTTATATTTCACTTTTGAAAAAGTAGTAATCATGCTATTTTTTAGGTGATGTTAAGAATTTGAGTTTTACACACCCATGAAAGTGTTATATAGGTTAATTTATGAGAATTGTGTGGCATGTATGTAAATGTCCCTTAATTTTAGCTTTGCCACTGAAACTGATGGCCATCAATCTTCTAAAGAAAGAATGGCATAACAGCCAGNATTAAATTAAGAATTACTAAATAACACATAAGAAATTAATTATATAATTTAAATAAATCATAAAAATTTTTGATATAATCATAAGTTCAGAGAAAATTATGGAATACCACAATTCTTTTTCATTTACATATTTAACACCCAAAATTTGAAATTTAAACTTATAACACATTGGTGCCATAAACCTATATATTGTTATATTTCACTTTGGAAAAAGTAGTAATCATGCTATATTTTAGGTGATGTTAAAAATTAGATATGGCATATAAATATGAAAGTTCAAGTGTTATATAGGCTAATTTATGAGAATTGTGTGGCGTGTATGTAAATGCCCCTTAATTTTAGCTTTGCCACTGAAACTGATGGCCATCAATCTTCTAAAGAAAGAATGGCATAACAGCCAGCTTGATAGTATATTAATGCATTCTGCAACTATGGAAGTATCATTTATAATATATATGTTATATTAGTTAATTTATTTCATCCCAATCATGCCCCACAACTTTTCATTTTCCAATTTTGCAATATAAAAAGTACTAGATCTTGAAGGGTTGCTCTCAACTAATCAATCTAATTGCACATTGGATTTTGATGTTAATATAATAAAATCTCTCCCTATGCAACACAAATGATCCGAACCACAACAAATTTTATCCGATTTCTAAACTTTCAATATAAAATTTTCAAACCTAAAGATTAAATCATCAAAACTATCAAAATGACCAAAATTTAAAAATATTTGACGCAATCCAGAGCTTCGCTCTNCAATAAAATCTCTCCCTATGCAACACAAATGATCCGAAACACAACAAATTTTATCCGATTTCTAAACTTTCAATATAAAATTTTCAAACTTAAGATTAAATCATCAAAACTATCAAAATGACCAAAATTTAAAAATATTTGACGCAATCCAGAGCTTCGCTCTAGCCAGGGCACGATCCAGAGAATCTTACAGAGCTATGGGACGATCCAGAGCATCGACGTGAGCTAGAGGCGATCCACGCATGTAGATTTAGTGGTTAGACCTTCGTGCTTTGCCCATTATTCAATTTTTACAGTTTTCTCATTTTTTTTTTGGGAGATGGTAAATTGATAACACGAAATTTTATATGTTCGCATGGCACTTTATCTTTGGATGAAGAGGTGGATTTGATTCAATGATTTGTGAACCTTTATAATTAGTAGTTGTTCTCATAAATTTAATGTGATAGGAAAAGAAGTGTGGCATGCAGGTAAATATGATAAGGAATTATGTCTATATTCTAATGTTGAAATCTTGAAAAGTTCTTTCACTAATTAAAGTAGGCATGTAGGCATCAGCTCTAAGCCTCTAACATTTGAATAAACAACACAGACCTTTTGGTATTTAAATTAAATAAATGGGGCATTTACATACATACCACCAAATTCCTATACATTTAAGCAGATTTGGGATTTAGATATGTAAATATAGAATAATTGTGCTATGTATGCAAATGCCCCATTATCATTTTACTATATATATATATATATATATATATATATATATATANCTTTTGCATAGTAGAAAAAGAAGAATGTTGCATTTAAGAAGTTTCCACTTCCTCTGACAAACTAGTTCGAATCAGTTGTGCAGCTCTCAATCAAGTGAGAATTTATTTAAAGCAGATGATTAAGACTAGAATCATAAGAAAAGAAAAATATCAAGCAATAGTACTATTGAAAGAACATTTAATTTGCAAGCTAGAGATCCTTCACATAAAAAAATTGCTCGAATATTTTATTTTACATCTCTTCTATTTCATTTGACAAGAAATCCATATTATTTTAGCATGTTCTCATATGCAGCCAATAACAAAATCAATGCATATATTTCTCTTATTTATAATCTGCTAAGAACAACATTGCTTCAAAAAGAAAGCACATGTTGAGAGAATGCTTAAGCTTATAAAGGAGGCCTGAAATAAGAAAGAGAGTTATCATAGTTTGTGATGATTGGACAGAAGCGCAAAGAGGACCTTTAATTAATTTCATGAGCGTCACAAAATTTGGACTAATGTTTATAAAAACTTATAACTTTGAAGAGGCACAAGTTGTACTATACCAATAAAATTAAAAAAGAAATTGGGTGCGTATGTTCGGATAAAGTGATTCAAGTAATCACTGATAATGCATATGTGTGCAAAGTTGCAAGAGCAATGATTGATGCTGAATAGCCTCTTATGTTTTGGATTCCTTGTGCAATTCATACATTGAACTTAGTATTGAAGAATATACACGCTCCAAAAAATATATAAGAAAATGAGACAGCTTATGAACAATGAGTTGGATAATTAATGTTGTAGGAGATGTCAATTTTATAAAAAAATTTATTATGAATAATTCAATGAAATTATGAATGTTCAATAACTTTGCAAAACTAAAAAAGTTGGCTATTGCATAGACCTATTTTGCATCAATTATAATCATTCTTAAGATATTCAAAGCAATAAAACATGGGCTATAAATAATGGTGATCAACGAGCAATGGAATATTTATCGCGAAGATGATATAAGCAAGGCAAAATTTGTGAAAGAAAAAATCTTAGATGTGTGTGGTGGGATAAAATTAATTATGTTACAGATTTTACAAAACGTGTATATGACATGCTGAGATTGGTTGGTACAAATAAACCTTTGTCTCCATATTGTCTACTATATGTGAGATTCTATAATAGAAAATGTGAAAGGAACTAAATATCGATATTACAGAAAGAGAGACAATGATGACTCAAATTTTTATAAAGTTGTATATGAGATCTTAGCAGAAAGATGGAATAAAAATAACACTCCTCTTCATTGTTTAGCTCACTCTCCCAATCCCATGTATTATTTGATTTGATGTTATTCTGTATCAATCCTGACTTGTATTAATCTTGCCACTTATAAGTGCATTTTTTATTAGGCATTACAGTCACGTTTGGCTAAGTGAAGCTCATATTGTGTTGCTCCATATAAGGATATGGAGGTATCGATTGAGAGAAATAAATGCTTAAAAGAATTTTCACAAATATTGAAGAAAAATCAATTATTAATTTGAAGTTTGTTGATTTCTTTGGATTTAGTAGTACTTTCGCTGATCATGGCTCCATAGCTTCTAGAGTTATTATGGATGGAAAGACGCGATGGAGGATTTATGAAGCAAGTTCCCCATAATTGCAAATTTCTTGTGTTCATCTTCTTGTTGTTAAGAAACAAAAGTACAAAATCTTTTATCAATTTACTTAAGGGGAACAAAATCACTCCGCAACGAGGTGAAATTTTGGTATTTGTTCATACTATTCTCCGCTATCTATCTAAGAAGAGCATAGAATATTCTTACGGAGATAGAAAATTATGGGATGATGTTGAAAATGCTTTAACTAAAATGGAGGATATTAGAATTGTTGAAGTTGCTAATTTTTCTCTTGATAAGCCAAGCTTAGAAAATGTGTTTTTCATTGATGAAGGTGAAGCTATCATTGATGAGGGCAATGGAGCAAGTACAAATGATAACACCACTGTTGAATGCATTAACTCTAATTAGTATAATTATATTGTTATATTTTGACATTTTGTTAAATTTTGCTTCATTTTATTATGGATTACATTGGCATTAAATGTTTGGTTGAAGGTGCCATCCATGAGAGCAATAGAGCAAGTACAAATGATGACACCACTCTTGAATGCATTAACTCTAATTAGTGATAATTATGCTATTATATTTTGACATTTTGTTATATTTTGCTTCATTTTATCAAGAATGACATTAACATTAAATGTTTTGATGAAAGTGTCATTGATGAGGGCAATGGAGCAAGCACAAATGATGACATCACTGTTGAATGCATTAACTTTAATTAGCGATAACTATGTTGTTATATTTTGACATTTTGCTATATTTTGCTTCATTTTATTATGAATAACATTGACATTAAGTGTTTTAATAATTTTTTGAAATTTTGAATGATATTTTGATACTTTCAAAAATAACNTCATGCACCTAAGTATTCGAATACCACACCTTACACTCGGGGGGAATCGAACCCTAGACCAGATGAGACTTAGAACTAACAAGCAGATGCCCGGCCAATTGATTTGAGTACGCGCACGCGGGGGGAATCGAACCCTAGAACACACTCGCTTCAACAATCTGGAGTTGATATTGGAGCATGTTCTAAAGTAACTTCAGCACAAATTCAAAAAATGTAGAAGTTAAATGTTTTTGCATAGTAGAAAAAGAAGAATGTTGCATTTAAGAAGTGTCCAGTTCCTCTGACAAACTAGTTCAAATCAATTGTGCAGCTCTCAATCAAGTGAGAATTTATTTAAAGCAGATGATTAAGACTATAATCATAAGAAAAGAAAAATATCAGGCAATAGTACTATTGAAAGAACATTTAATTTGCAAGCTAGAGATCCTTTACATAAAGAAATCACTCGAATATTTTATTTTACATCTCTTCTATTTCATTTGACAAGAAATTCATATTATTTTAGCGTGTTCTCATATGCAGCCAATAACACAATCAATGAATAAATTTCTCTTATTTATAATCTGTTAAGAACAACATTGCTTCAAAAAGAAAGCACATGTTGAGAGAATGCTTAAGATTATCAAGGAAACCTGAAATGAGAAAGAGAGTTATCATAGTTTGTGATGATTGGACAGAAGCACAAAGATGACCTCTAATTAATTTCATGAGCGTCGCAAAATTTGGACTAATGTTTATAAAAACTAATAACTTTAAAGAGGCGTAAGTTGTACTATACCAATAAAATTAAAAAAGCAATTGGGAGCGTATGTTCGGATAAAGTGATTAAAGTAATCACTGATAATGCACATGTGTGCAAAGTTGCAAGTGCAATTATTGAGGTTAAATAGCCTCTTATGTTTTGGACTCCTTGTGCAATTCATATATTGAACTTAGTATTGAAGAATATACACGCTCCAAAAAATATATAAGAAAATGAGATAGCTTACGAGCAATGAGTTCGATAATTGATATTGTAGGAGATGTCAATTTTATAAAAAAATTTATTATGAATCATTCAATGAAATTATGAATGTTCAATAACTTTGCAAAACTAAAAAAGTTGGCTATTGCATAGACCTATTTTGCATCTATTATAATCATTCTTAAGATATTCAAAGCAATAAAACATGGGCTATAAATAATGGTGATCAATGAGCAATGGAATATTTACCGCGAAGATGATATAAGCAAGGAAAATTTTGTGAAAGAAAAAATCTTAGATGTCGTGTGATGGGATAAAATTAATTATGTTACAGATTTTACAAAACATGTATATGACATGCTGAAATTGGTTGGTGCAAATAAACCTTTGTCTCCATCTTGTCTACTATATGTGAGATTCTATAATAGAAAATGTGAAAGGAACTAAATATCGATATGAGAGAAAGAGACAACGATGACTCAAATTTTTATAAAGTTGTATATGAGATTTTAGCAGAAAGATGGAATAAAAACAACACTCCTCTTCATTGTTTAGCTCACTCTCCCAATCCCATGTATTATTTGATTTGATGTTTATTCTTTATCAATCCTAACTTGTATTAATCTTGTCACTTATAAGTGCATTTTTTATTAGGTATTACAATCACGTTTGGCTAAGTGAAGCTCCTATTGTGTTGCTCCATATATGGATATGGAGGTATCGATTGAGAGAAAAAAATGCTTAAAAGAATTTTCCCAAATATTGAAGAAAAATCAATTATTAATTTGAAGTTTGTTGATTTCTTTGGATTTAGTAGTACTTTCGCTGATCATGGCTCCATAGCTTCTAGCGTTATTATGGATGGAAAAACGCGATGGATGATTTATGAAGCAAGTTCCCCATAATTGCAAAGTTACTGTGTTCATCTTCTTGTTGTTAAGAAACAAAAGTACAAAATCTTTTATCAATTCACTTAAGGGGAACAAAATCACTCCGCAACGAGGTGAAAATTTGGTATTTGTTCATACTATTCTCCGCTATTATCTAAGAGGAGCCCAAAATATTCTTATGGAGATAGAAAATTATGGGATGTTGGTGAAAATGCTTTAACTAAAGTGGAGGATATTAGAATTGTTGAAGTTGCTAATTTTTCTCTTCATAAGCCAAGCTTAGAAAATGCGTTTTTCATTGATGAAGGTGAAGCTATCATTGATGAGGGCAATGGAGCAAGTACAAATGATAACACCACTGTTGAATGCATTAACTCTAATTAGTATAATTATATTGTTATATTTTGACATTTTGTTAAATTTTGCTTCATTTTATTATGGATTACATTCACATTAAATGTTTTGGTGAAGGTGACATCGATGAGAGCAATAGAGCAAGTACAAATGATGACACCACTCTTGAATGCATTAACTCTAATTAGTCATAATTATGCTATTATATTTTGACATTTTGTTATATTTTACTTCATTTTATCATGAATGACATTGACATTAAATGTTTTGATGAAGGTGTCATTGATGAGGGCAATGAAGCAAGCACAAATGATGACATCACTATTGAATGCATTAACTTTAATTAGCGATAACTATATTGTTATATTTTAACATTTTTCTATATTTTGCTTCATTTTATAATGGATAACATTGACATTAAGTGTTTTAATAATTTTTTGAAATTTTGAATGATATTTTGATACTTTCAAAAATAACTTTTATGAGTTTATCATTATAAAATTTTCTTAATAACTGTTTTTGTTATTTTGTGACGTCTTTAGTAGAAAATATTATAAATATATATTTAAATGAATAATTTATTAGAAATATAAAAACGTGTCCAGACTGTATCTAGTCATATATTTTGCAATTATGCGGTGCCATGCTGTGTTGCTCTATCTTATCATGTCGTGTCCATGCTTCATAGGCTAGAACACAGCTAATGCACCAACTTCTCCCACATTCTGTGTGGCCTAAGTTTTATGCATGGCATACACCTTTATTTCTATGAAAACTACAGAGAAACATCCTAAACGTCTGTGCGCAAACACTCTGCTACAAAAATTATTGACGGTCTACGGCCAAGCTAGAAACATTGTGATGCGTTGAAAGGTGTGATGCAAAGTGGAGATCATAAAAATATTACTAGTTCTATTATAAAGAAATGAAAGGCTAAAACAGTAGATATGCTGTTGTCCCTATTCCCAAACTTTTTAACGCAGCATGTCAACAAGTAACAAAAAAGTTTCTTTAAGAACTATAAGGATTAGCATCTTTATATTTCGTTGTGTCAGTTTGAACCTGTATCGAGGACAGGAAGCCTGCAGTGAAAGCTAATAGATTTATCCGTCAACCTTGTTCCAGGAACAAAGAACTGGAATATCACTGTCAAGCAAACACCGTGCGGAGATATGCCTGCAATTTAAACAGTTATCACTATAAGCAAACCACAACCAAATGCCAACATTTCAATGTTCAGTTAATTACATAAGAATCTCACCATAGAAGGCACAATCAGGTTTAGCCAGATGACACTGCAAGCTCTTTGCTAGGTGCTTCAAGCTCACTTGCTGCCAAATTACAAAGCCAAAAATACAAGAACAGCAGAGTAAACCAATGGCCAGAGAAACAAAAGCAGAACGCAGGAAAAAGCAATTAGATACCACTGAGAGTGCTTCTCCTCTCTGAATTGCCATTTCTGTACGGGTTGGTGCACTTAGGTTTTGATCACCAGTGGGAGCATCAGCTGCAGGATTGAAGTGAATTATTGATAGGAAATTTGCAAGCAATCACTCAAGTCAGAAAGGGTTAAATATTATACCTCGAATCCCAAGTACCTTGAGCCTCCGAAACTCAGATCCAACTGTAATAAGGGATGTAGAAACCTGAAGATGGAGGTCACCATACTGAGTAATGGCCAACATCAACAATTCTCCAACATTCTTTAGTCGGTCCACCAAGTTCTGCAACTGAGAGAGATCCGGGACTTGAACCAGAGTCTATCACAAGGACAAAAGAAGAAATCTTCAGACCCTTTGGCTGTTGGTTTTTTAAAAGATTAACTGCATGGTAATATTAATCATCCTAAAGATAAGATTATTTGGAAGTGGTGTTGCACTTGAGAAATACTCTACATGCGCATCAAATGGATATTTAAAACTGGTTACTCAACCTGCATTCTACAACTAATAAAGGAAATACTCATCGAGTTTAAGCGTTTGTCATTCCGCAAATTCTAGATGAAATTGGAAGGCCTTGGCTAAATTAGAATTTGGAACTAAATTCCAACGTTCGTTTGGTATAAAGTTGATAAAAATAAATTTCCATATTTAAAACTCACGTTCATAAAGATGATAAAAGGGTAAACTTACAACGAATTAAATGTTATATTTATTTTCTTTTACATAAAATAAAAATAAAATATCATGAAATTGAACGGACATTGAATTAGAATACCATATCTATCTCATGATAGTAATACAGTAGTATAAAGTTGATAGAATAATGAGTAAAAATAAAATTGTTGCAGTCTAAGAAAATATTAAATGCAGGTTCACAAGAAAGAAGTCATACAAAACACTAAATATCACTAAAGCTAACATTAATTTAGCTTACTTCAATACTCGCTCCAATTAATTAAGAACATACATCAAAACAAACTATTCCTCAATCAATAAGATGAAAAATTATAAATAAGGTAATCTATGCATAATTAATGATAAATGGAATTTCTAGTATAAAGATAGTAGACTATTGACCCAATTTTCATTACCCAATTTTCATTGTAGATCATTCTCGAGCTCACCCATAGTTTTTGTAGGGTAGTCCAGCATCGATCATGANCGGAATTTCTAGTATAAAGATAGTGGACTATTGACCCAATTTTCATTGTAGATCATTCTCGAGCTCACCCATAGTTTTTGTAGGGTAGTCCAGCATCGATCATGATCATTATCGGCCTTGGTGGTCTTTGATCAAGTCCGCTTCGTGCACGATTTGCATGATTGCGTGTAACGATTAGTTTAGACGCTCGTGGTCGACAAGGTTCACAATTGTGCTTGTGAGTCGAGTTGTGTTCGTCATTATGTTTTGATAAACATGTGATGATTGTGATAGTGATTTGTTGACATTTTACGTGAATCTGAGTGCCCAGAACTTCATTTACATGAAATCTTGACCCATATAAAAATTTTTCATCAAAACTTCATTTTGGAAAACATGTGTATGCACATCTAAATCATTGAAACAAATCAGCTAGGTTTGTGCATGTTCGAACCAAACTTCGTGGCAAGGTCGAGGTATTGAATGACTTAATCATTTAATATGATTTAAATTTAGTACGATTATTATTATTATATATATATATATATAGCATGGCGTTGGTAGCGGCAGCCGGCTCTGCTAGGGGTTCGCTCGATGGCGATGATTCCTCGATTTCTCACTTTCTCTCCGTCGTCTCCCACGATGACATTTTCACGCTCTCGCAGACGTCCTCCTGTCGACGACGCTCGCTCACGCCATCTATGTACTCGACGACGCTCGCAGATCTCGTACTCGTCGACCCCGTAGTCGATGGATTGCTTCTTCTCTCACCCGTAGTCGACGACTCGTGTCGTATCTCGTTCTCTATCACCCTGCTCGACAGACATTACCTACTCGGTTTCGTCTCTCACCCGCAGTCGACAGCTTGTAGCTCTACTACCGCCGAAGTTTGCTCTCCTATTTCCAGCGGCTCGCCTAGCTGCTCTAAAGATGACATCGACGACTATGCCACTGCACTTGTCGGCGACTTTCCTATTCCTACTCGTGCTCCTCTTTCAGGTTCAGAGTCTGGTTATCATGTTGGCAAGTCCTGCAATGTTCATCAATATTTCCACGGCGCTCTTGAAGGTGGTGACGATCACACTTTCATTAAAAAACTTGGTAAAAAAAATGGGAAGCCTGCTCTTATTCTCACTGAGGTTGAAACCAAAACTCTCGTGTACTCTTGGCGTTTTGCTCTAGTAGAGAAATTCTTTTATGGTCACCTAAAACTGGAGATCATTCGAAAAGAGTTCGATGCTATGAAGCTATTGAGCAGTTGGAATGATGGCTTGTTTGACGATCGATAAATACTTATTCAGTTATCTCATGATGCCGACTACACTAACATTTTTTCTCAAAAAGTTATCAAAATCGACAACAGTTTTATGAAAATTCTGAAGTGGACTGTTGATTTTGATCCAAAAGCGGAGTCCCCTATCATTTCTGTTTGGATAAAGTTTCCGGGGTTAAAATTACATTTGTTCAACTTGGAAATTTTCTATTCATTAGCAACTGCTTATGGTAAGCCTCTCAAGGTTGATAGTCCTACACTTGCTGTCACCAGACCCTCTATGGCTTGTGTGTTAGTTGAGAGAGATATCACTTAACCAGCTCTGGATGAGGTATGGATTGACACCACTCACAACGGGTATTGACAAAAGGTTGAAATAGAATCACACCTTCCTTATTGCTCTCATTATAGTATGTTTGGTCACAGTTCTACTATTTGTTATCGTTTGCATCTTCATCTAAGGTCGAATATCGCTAAGATCAGCCACCTACCATCCCTGCTGAGAAGGTGCGACCCGATCCTCTTTCCAACACCGCAGTTTCAGATGAAAAACACCATACTACAGGTACAGATCCAAATGTGTTTATATCGCTCACAGTTATTGAAGAAGACCCACTTACATGCCAAGATTCACGAGAGTCTTCTTTCGATCCGATAAAAGATCAGTTGGTACAACAAATAGTTGCTTCTAATGTTCAACAACCTACACATGTCCGACCCACTTTAGACCAATCCACTGATCAGGTGAGTCAACCTTCGGATGAGGAATGACAGGTCTATTCCAGGAGGAAGAAGAAGAATGGAGGCCGACTCGAGCTCAAAAATTTNAGTCCCCTATCATTTCTGTTTGGATAAAGTTTCCGGGGTTAAAATTACATCTGTTCAACTTGGAAATTTTCTATTCATTAGCAACTGCTTATGGTAAGTCTCTCAAGGTTGATAGTCCTACACTTGCTGTCACCAGACCCTCTATGGCTTGTGTGTTAGTTGAGAGAGATATCACTTAACCAGCTCTGGATGAGGTATGGATTGACACCACTCACAACGGGTATTGACAAAAGGTTGAAATAAAACCACACCCTCCTTATTGCTCTCATTGTAGTATGTTTGGTCACAGTTCTACTATTTGTTATCGTTTGCATCTTCATTTGAGGTCGAATATCGCTAAGATCAGCCACCTACCATCCCTGCTGAGAAGGTGCTACTCGATCCTCTTTCCAACACCGCAGTTTCAGATGAAAAACACCATACTACAGGTACAGATCCAAATGTGTTTATATCGCTCACAGTTATTGAAGAAGACCCACTTACATGCCAAGATGCACAAGAGTCTTCTTTCGATCCGATAAAAGATCAGCTGGTACAACAAATAGTTGCTTCTAATGTTCAACAACCTACACATGTCCGACCCACTTTAAACCAATCCACTGATCAGGTGAGTCAACCTTCGGATGAGGAATGACAGATCTATTCCAGGAGGAAGAAGAAGAATGGAGGCCGACTCGAGCTCGAAAATTTATTGGATGATATATTGGTTACTACTGGCAATGACACTCATCTTACAAATTTATTAGCTGGATCCTTCCCAGGAAATAGAGACAGAGGCAAGACAAAATTGGGTCGCTCTCTAGCTACCTGATATCTTGTATTTTGACACTTTTTGGTTTTTTCTTTAGGTCTATAATGTATTTTTCTGTATTTTCCCTTTTTGGAACCATTTAATGTGGTGGTTATCGTGTGCGTAGAGTGTCATATTTGGGCCCTCCCACAAAATCTATATGTATCCTAATTTCTATTTAATATATTAGTCATTGGGCTTTCTCAAATACATATACATATACAAGCACGAGAATTGTCTGTATAGGGCTCGTCTGAGTTCGTGAACGACGTTGAACAGGAACAAGAAGCTTCGCACGGGAATCGTCCACGAATGACGCCTCCGGCTCCCCCTCTCGTACGTAGCCCGCTCGTTGCTCTCGGTCACGCGAGGAAGCTGAAGCAGAAGATGCGGGCGCTGTCGGCCGTTTTTTAACTTCGTGATTTGAAAAAGTGATGATTTTGTAATTTTGAAAATAATTCAAATATAAATATAACCTTTTCGATTTTTTAAATGTAACATTTTAATTTTAAAATAGGTGAGACCAAACGGGTCTCACATTTAAATATAGTTTAGATGATTGAATACAATACTACGGTAATACACTTATCCCGAAGAATAAATTTATCACTTGTAATAGGGATTCAATCACCTAGACTAAAGAATTTGTGACATCCATATTGGTCTGCAAAATATTTTATAAAAAGGCCAACAAGTTTCCCTACATAACATAAAAAATTAGATTGGGTTTATTTTATTTGGGTTCCTGGTTCCCTATAGAGGCAAGCCCCTATAGTTAATTACATCTTAAATGATTGAAATCACTTAAGAAAACTCTCGATTAAGATCAGGTGGTTTTGCTTTCAAGATTTCAAAGTTTAGGTTTTCACGGTTGGACATGGGAAAATCAAATGGGAATGGCTCAAAATAAGAACAATTATTTAAGGAATCCGAAGGGAAGAAAAGTAGGGGATATCACAGATCCAGGAGAAACCCGGGGGATGTCCCAACTATCCTAATGTTCGGCTTTATGTCTTTGAAATGATGTTTATTTGATATTTCAATCCTGCAAATTATTTAAGATTTAGGACTTATGTTTACACAATATCGAACTGTGCAAATAGCCTAAAAAGATAGGAGGATTTACACCGTACAGCACGGTAACCTCGGAATCCTAAAATGTTAGGACTTATAATTGCACAACAGAGTTGTGCAAAAAGCCTAAAGAGTGATCCTATGAGTTGTTATTTAAAGTAAAGAAGGTGATAGGTGATGTGAATGTGTTTTCTGCTGCAGATCCACCTTGAAGTTGTTCCTCGTCGTGCTGCCCACGATATTTGCTCCAAGCTCCTTGTCGTGACGAGTTTAAATTTTCTAGGGCGTCCAGTTACGATGTCAAAATCAAACGACCCTATGGTTGTAGTCCTCTAAATGTCTTATATAAAAGAAGGCATGCTTAAAGCTATATAATATAAAATATGCAATACAGGACAAACAGTAGGATGCATGTAGAACAATAGCAGGTAGAAACAAGAATAGTATAACATGTTGTACAGAAAGAACAGTAACAGTCAGAAACAGGAATAGTATAACATGTTGTACAGTACAGTAGCAGGCAAAAATAGGAATAGTATAACATGTTGTACAGAAAGAACAGTAGCAAGTAGAAACAGGAAAATGAAGTGCTGTAAAATGTAAAGCNCTGTACAGAAAGAACAGTAGCAAGTAGAAATAGGAAAATGAAGTGCTGTAAAATATAAAGCAAACCTGTACGCCCGTGAGATTTGTTGTTCCTTAAGTATAGCAAGTCTAAATGCATCGCAAAAAAAATGAAGTCTGGAAGAAACGTCGTCCAGGAAATCCGAAGAAGAGTGTAACAACGACTCATGACAGAAAACTCGAGNGTCCGTGAGATCTGTTGTTCCTTAAGTATAGCAAGTCTAAATGCATCGCAAAAAAAAATGAAGTCTGGAAGAAACGTTGTCCAGGAAATCCGAAGAAGAGTGTAACAACGACTCATGACAGAAAACTCGAGAAAATCAACGAGAAAAGACTCAAGTAAAAGAAAAGAAAAAGAAAAAAAAAAGAATCCACAAAAAAAAGAAAATCTTGGAGAAATCCCGAAAGAAAGGAAAAGTAACACGAGTGCCCTGTCCCAAAGCTTCGATAAAACAAAAAAAGTTCGGGTGAGGGGGACTGAAAGCACTCTTATGGGGCTAGGCTCAGATATATATTTATACTCGAGGGTCCGCGAAAGGCTACTCGGTCACCCGAATATATAGAACTCACCACTCGTCTAGAAGTGTGTCTTGAACCTCACTTAGGGGTCTATTTCCCAGCCTAAACAAGTATTCATCACGNCTTCGATAAAACAAAAAAAGTTCGGGTGAGGGGGACTGAAAGCACTCTTATGGGGCTAAGCTCAGATATATATTTATACTCGAGGGTCCGCAAAAGGCTACTCGGTCACCCGAATATATAGAACCCACCACTCGTCTAGAAGTGTGTCTTGAACCTCACTTAGGGGGCTATTTCCCAGCCTAAACAAGTATTCGTCACGTGGACAATCAAATTTAAAGTATGTTTTATGTTTTTAACATGCATACAAATTTTAAACATGCAAAGAAAAGTTATCAATTTTTGTTTCGTAGAAAAGTATGTTTTTGCTTGAAAAAGGTTTGTCAAAACTTCTATTTTTTTTTAGAAATTTTCGTTGTCCACGAATCGATTACATTGTCGGGCATGGGACTGCCAATAACCTGAGGAGGTTCGAGCCAACTCCCGCTGGACTTATGCCGGTGAAGGATACCGTTATCCTATTTTTCATCAAATGTCTGGATCTTGATATTATAGGATATGACATCTTTATGCTCTATATTCGGTGTGCCTTTATCATCAACACCGTACGCCCCAAAACGACTACTTGCGACCTTGCTTGATGGTTTCAC
>JXCR01060465.1:16509-35889 GCA_002079205.1 Phalaenopsis hybrid cultivar
CGCAAAACTATGTTCAAGAACCTGTATTGGAATTTAAATAGCTTTGCTGATAAGACCTAAAGAGTGGCTAAACAGAGAATGCTAAGTTGAATCCATAAAAAAAAAACCGCATTGCCTCAAAGGAAAAGATTGTCATATAGCAAGGCGATGCTTAAGTGAGCGGCTCTAGCAAATAGTGTTGTATAAAGGATCCTTACTCATGTTAACCAAGCGTAAAAGGAAAGCTTAAACGACACACAATATTGCCTCTTTGTTATCAAATCGATCATAAATCATGAAACAGTGAAGCTAAAGGGACAAGCTAAATCAATAAATGTCCAGCAAAGCCATAAACACATCAACCAACCAGCAAAATATTCGAGAAGGTCAGTAAAGCCTCGAGAAACCCATAATAGTATCGGGCAGACAAGCAGGGATATCAACAACCAAGCAAGCAGATTGAGTGATTAAGGTGTGAGGAAGTTACCTCTTGGCGTAAATCCAAGGCAAATGCAAGAATAGAAATATTTCTATGGCACCTTCTATCGAAGCTCTTTTGAACCAACCCAAAATCTCAATGGCCAAACAAGCGGCCAAGCAAAGGTATCGAGTGGATCAGCAAGGAATGCGAATAACTCGGTCAAAGTGTCAAACAAACAAGTAGCACGAGCAAACAAGAAATCCGGCAGCGCCTCCCCTTTCCCCAACAGTTTCAGCTCCGAAACCTCCACAAATCTTCTCCACAGCACTTCCAAAAGGCCTCAAGCACACGAGATGAACAGAGCAANTAACTCGGTCAAAGTGTCAAACAAACAAGTAGCACGAGCAAACAGGAAATCCGGCAGCACCTCCCCTTTCCCCAAAAGTTTCGGCTCCGAAACCTCCACAAATCTTCTCCACAGCACTTCCAAAAGGCCTCAAGCACACGAGATGAACAGAGCAAAAAAAATCGAACCAAGGAGATTTAGAGAAGATTTTGGCAGCACCTCCACCCTCTCCAAAAATTTTAGGCCAGCCCTAAAACTCTTCCCCAAGTGGGGTTTTATAGCAGAAAAGGGAGGAGAAGCCTTTCCCATCACTTNGCCCTAAAACTCTTCCCCAAGTGGGGTTTTATAGCAGAAAAGGGAGGAGAAGCCTTTCCCATCACTTACCTGGGCGGTGAGCCTAGCCAAGAGAAACCACAAGTCGCACGGGAGAAGACGATGAGAATCGCAGAGGCGTGGGAGGGGAAAGCCGGAGCGCGTCAGAGAGAGTAGGTGGAAGCTTTTCGCAGGGCNCTACATATGTAACTGCATATGAATTGCGTGGTATATATGTAAAAGCAGAGTATAGGTGTTATAAATGTAAATATATGAGAAATTGGGCAATATGAATATGAATGCTCAAGACTTCCTCAAATATTGCATGAAACCGAACAATAGCTCTCAAATCGTTCTTCAAAAAGGCAAGGATAAAGAGCAGAAAACAACTCTTAAAATTTTTCAAATTGGCATAAATACAGAATGAATTTGCCACAATATCAAACAAAACAACAATGATGTTAAGCACACATCATTTGCTCTATCATTTAAGACAGTAACCATATCAAGAAGCTGACCAGGAAGAGTTGAACAAAACCTTGCGTGCATACACCACAATTCTTATGCATTAACATACACACCAAAAAAAAAAATCCAAATTTCAGCTCTTCCATTTATGCCACCCAATCATCAAGTTGCATCAAAATATCACCATTATGACCTTAAAAAAAAGTTGAATACACCCCTTTTCCTGTGTAAGGAATATAAAAAGAAATGAGAATTAATTGCCAACTATGTGAAGTGCGCAAAGATTGAGTAGTATATGTGTAAAAATTAGATTCCAGGTGACATGTATGTAGTTCTTTCCAAAATGCATGAGGGCAAGACCTGTATATATACATATGTTTGAGAGCCTTGCTAACGTGAATAGAAATGAATCCATTAACAAGAAGCAGCTTTTGTGCTTGGGTTTGCAAATACATAGCAATTGGGAGGTATGTATTTAAGCACGTAATTGCGATGGGGTTGGGTAAATACATAAGATTTTCTGTGGAATGGAAATTTTCATTGATAAACCCACGATACATAAGTGTTATAAGTGAAGCATTGTGTATCATATAAATAAACGCATAGGAATTCCCAGATGCCGTATGTAAACCTTCCTATTTTATTTATTGNGATTTAGGTTTAGAAAAAAAAGATTTATATATATATATATATCAAATTTCATGTGATTTATCCATGTGTGGAGCCTTAGCAAAATGGGTGTCCTTTCCTGTCAAAGTTGGTATCCTGGACGCGTTGGCGCAGTCCATTTTGTCGTTGGATGTCATCCGGAGAAGTTCGCATTTTTCAACCGTCCTTTAGGCTTAATGGAAGTCCGATTTCGTGCAACTCAATGAATTTTGTGCATTTGGTGTGTGTATGTGACGAAAAAGGTCATGTCGATGTTTTCCTAAGGCTTGGAGTCCTATTAGGAACTTTTCTCTTGAGTCTTCACAAAATAGTCCATAACCGCTCGTTCATAAAACGATGGTCTTGTGCCATAAATGTTAGACATCAAAGAAAAATAGGAAGTGGCTGGAATATCTAAAATGATGGGTCATGATTCTAGTTTTCTAAAACGGTCAATATGAACTCCTAGAGCTAGATCCTAAGACCCTAAGAAAAAAAGAAATGACCTAAAAAANATGGGTGTCCTTTCCTGTCAAAGTTGGTATCCCGAACGCGTTGGCGCAGTCCATTTTGTCGTCGGATGTCATCCGGAGAAGTTCACATTTTTCAACCGTCCTTTAGGCTTAATGGAAGTCTGATTTCGTGCAACTCAATAAATTTTGTGCATTTGGTGTGTGTATGTGACGAAAAGGTCATGTCGATGTTTTCCTAAGGCTTGGAGTCCTATTAGAAACTTTTCTCTTGAGTCTTCACAAAATAGCCCATAACCGCTCGTTCATAAAACGATGGTCTTGTGCCATAAATGTTAGACATCAAAGAAAAATAGGAAGTGGCTGGAATTTCTAAAATGGTGGGTCATAATTCTAGTTTTCTAAGACGGTCAATATGAACTCCTAGAGCTAGATCCTAAGACCCTAAGAAAAAAAGAAATGACCTAAAAAATGAGGTCAACAGGCGCGGGAGAGGGCACACCACAAAAGTCCGTGAACGACGCCGAACAGGAACACACAACGTTAACTTTTCTCTACGCTCTCAGCAGAACACGCCGACTGCTTCGTCCCTCATCCCGACGCTCGACGTTCTCCCGGCAGGAGACACCGACTGCTACGGGATTTCGGGATTCAGCAGAAGACGCCGACAACTATGGGATCTGTTGTGGCCTCGACCATGCGTTCCTGTGTTAATGCAATTGCTGATGACTTTCTTATCCCTATTTGTGCTCTTCTTTCAGGTTCAAAGTCTGGTTTTCATATTGGCAAGTCCTACAATGTTCCTCAATCTTTTCACGACGCTCTTGAAGGTGGTGGTGATCACACTTTCATTAAAAAGCTTGGNCTGTGGCCTCGACCATGCGTTCCTGTGTTAATGCAGTTGCTGATGACTTTCTTATCCCTATTTGTGCTCTTCTTTCAGGTTCAAAGCCTGGTTTTCATATTGGCAAGTTCTACAATGTTCCTCAATCTTTTCACGACGCTCTTGAAGGTGGTGGTGATCACACTTTCATTAAAAAGCTTGGNTTCAAGTTGCATCAAAATATCACCATTATGACCTTAAAAAAAAGTTGAATACACCCCTTTTCATGTGTAAGGAATATAAAAAGAAATGAGGATTAATTGCCAACTATGTGAAGTGCGCAAAGATTAAGTAGTATATGTGTAAAAATTAGATTCCAGGTGACATGTATGTAGTTCTTTCCAAAATGCACGAGGGCAAGACCTGTATATATACATATGTTTGAAAGCCTTGCTAACGTGAATAGAAATGAATCCATTAACAAGAAGCAGCTTTTGTGCTTGGGTTTGCAAATACATAGCAATTGGGAGGTATGTATTTAAGCACGTAATTGCGATGGGGTTGGGTAAATACATAAGATTTTTTGTGGAATGGAAATTTTCATTGATAAACCCACGATACATAAGTGTTATAAGTGAAGTATTGTGTATCATTGATAAACCCACGATACATAAGTGTTATAAGTGAAGTATTGTGTATCATATAAATAAACGCATAGGAATTCCCAGATGCCGTATGTAAACCTTCCTATTTTATTTATTGCACAACACTCCTCCAAAATTAAAATCTCAAACCTGTTTGAGCAAAATTCATCTTCCAAAGATTCAAATGATAGAACATATTGATATTTCAATCAATTTAGAATCAAGGAATGCATGTAGCCTTAGCCACCTGGATTGACTATAAATTTCAATATATACATATTCCTTTCTCACAACAATTCTATAAAGGATGCCAATGATGAGGGTTACTTCAATCACTCATTCTCATATCCAAGGATGCCCAATGAAAGATAATAAACTTAATTTTTTTTTAGCACACTCGAATAGAATCAAGCAGGGAAGCATGTAATCGCATGAGATTAGGCATGAAACACATGAGAATCGTGTGCAATGTATGTGATTGTACCAACATATACATATCGAAGCAATATCTACAGCGCAAAACTATGTTCAAGAACCTGTATTGGAATTTAAATAGCTTTGCTGATAAGACCTAAAGAGTGGCTAAACAGAGAATGCTAAGTTGAATCCATAAAAAAAAAACCGCATTGCCTCAAAGGAAAAGATTGTCATATAGCAAGGCGATGCTTAAGTGAGCGGCTCTAGCAAATAGTGTTGTATAAAGGATCCTTACTCATGTTAACCAAGCGTAAAAGGAAAGCTTAAACGACACATAATATTGCCTCTTTGTTATCAAATCGATCATAAATCATGAAACAGTGAAGCTAAAGGGACAAGCTAAATCAATAAATGTCCAGCAAAGCCATAAACACATCAACCAACCAGCAAAATATTTGAGAAGGTCAATAAGGCCTCGAGAAACCCATAATAGTATCGGGCAGACAAGCAGGGATATCAACAACCAAGAAAGCAGATTGAGTGATTAAGGGGCGAGGAAGTTACCTCTTGGCGTAAATCCAAGGCAAATGCAAGAATAGAAATATTTCTACGGCACCTCCTTCTATAGAAGCTCTTTTGAACCAACCCAAAATCTCAATGGCCAAACAAGCGGCCAAGCAAAGGTATCGAGTGGACCAGCAAGGAATGCGAATAACTCGGTCAAAGTGTCAAACAAACAAGTAGCACGAGCAAACAGGAAATCCGGCAGCACCTCCCCTTTCCCCAAAAGTTTCGGCTCCGAAACCTCCACAAATCTTCTCCACAGCACTTCCAAAAGGCCTCAAGCACACGAGATGAACAGAGCAAAAAAAATCGAACCAAGGAGATTTAGAGAAGATTTTGGCAGCACCTCCACCCTCTCCAAAAATTTTCGGCCAGCCCTAAAACTCTTCCCCAAGTGGGGTTTTATAGCAGAAAAGGGAGGAGAAGCCTTTCCCATCACTTACCTGGGCGGTGAGCCTAGCCAAGAGAAACGACAAGTCGCACGGGAGAAGACGATGAGAATCGCAGAGGCGTGGGAGGGGAAAGCCGGAGCGCGTCAGAGAGAGTAGGTGGAAGCTTTTCGCAGGGCGGCAGACGTACGAGGAGCGGGACCGCGGGCCGAACCTTCGCGATCGGAGAGGGGGCTTGGTCGGTTCGGCTACGGCTCACGATCGAAGAGGAAGGAGGAGGGCTCGGGCCGGCCTCGCGAACGGGAAGAAAGGGAGCCGTGCGATCGAGCGAACCGTGGGATTAGGGGATTTAGGTTTAGAAAAAAAAGATTTATATATATATATATATCAAATTTCATGTGATTTATCCATGTGTGGAGCCTTAGCAAAATGGGTGTCCTTTCCTGTCAAAGTTGGTATCCTGGACGCGTTGGCGCAGTCCATTTTGTCGTTGGATGTCATCCGGAGAAGTTCGCATTTTTCAACCGTCCTTTAGGCTTAATGGAAGTCCGATTTCGTGCAACTCAATGAATTTTGTGCATTTGGTGTGTGTATGTGACGAAAAAGGTCATGTCGATGTTTTCCTAAGGCTTGGAGTCCTATTAGGAACTTTTCTCTTGAGTCTTCACAAAATAGTCCATAACCGCTCGTTCATAAAACGATGGTCTTGTGCCATAAATGTTAGACATCAAAGAAAAATAGGAAGTGGCTGGAATATCTAAAATGATGGGTCATGATTCTAGTTTTCTAAAACGGTCAATATGAACTCCTAGAGCTAGATCCTAAGACCCTAAGAAAAAAAGAAATGACCTAAAAAATGAGGTCAACAGGCGCGGGAGAGGGCACACCACAAAAGTCCGTGAACGACGCCGAACAGGAACACACAACGTTAACTTTTCTCGACGCTCTCAGCAGAACACGCCGACTGCTTCGTCCCTCATCCCGACGCTCGACATTCTCCCGGCAGGAGACACCGACTGCTACGGGATTTCGGGATTCAGCAGAAGACGCCGACAACTATGGGATCTGTTGTGGCCTCGACCATGCGTTCCTGTGTTAATGCAATTGCTGATGACTTTCTTATCCCTATTTGTGCTCTTCTTTCAGGTTCAAAGTCTGGTTTTCATATTGGCAAGTCCTACAATGTTCCTCAATCTTTTCACGACGCTCTTGAAGGTGGTGGTGATCACACTTTCATTAAAAAGCTTGGCAAAAAAATGGGAAGTCTCCGCTTATTCCCACTGAGGTTGAAATCAATACACTTGCGTCCTCTTGGAGTTTTGCTCTAGTGGGAAAATTTCTTTATGGTCACCCAAAACTGGAGATCATTAGGAAAGAGTTTGATGCTATGAAGATATTGGGCAGTTGAAATATTGGTTTACTTGACGATCGACATATACTGATTCAGCTATCTCACAATGTCGATTACACTCGCATTTTCTCTCGAAAAGTAATTAAGATCGACAACCCTTTTATGAAAATTTTAAAGTAGACAGTCGATTTTGATCCAAAAGCGGAGTCTCTAATCATTTTTGTTTGGATAAAGTTTATGGGGTTAAAATTACATTTGTTCAACATGAAAATTCTCTTTTCTTTAGCAACTGCTTACGGTATGTCTCTCAAGGTTGATATTCTCCTGTTTATTGTCACCAGACCCTCTCTGGCTTGTGTGTTAGTTAAGAGAGATATCACTCAACCAACTCCGGATGAGGTATGGATTGACACTACTCACAACTGGTATTGGAAAAAGGTTGAAATAAAACCACACCCTCCTTATTGCTCTCATTGTAGTATATTTGGCCACAGTTTTACTATTTGCTATCGCTTGCATCCTCATCCAAGGCCGAATATCGCTAAAGATCAGTGATCTACCATCCCTGCGAAGAAGGTGCAACCCGATCCTCTTTCTAACACCACAGTTCCAGATGAAGAACATCATACTACAGGTACAAATCCAAATGTGCTGATACCAGTCACTGTTATTGAAGAAAACTCACTTAAATGCCAAGACACATGAGAGTGCTCCTTCGATTCGATAAAAGATCAGCTGATAAATAAGTAGTTTTTTCTAATATTCAACAACCTACACATGTCCGACACACTCTATACCATTCCACTGATCAGGTGAGTCAATCTTCGGATGAGGAATGACAGGTCTATTCTAGGAGGAAGAAGAAGAACAGAGGCCGAATCGAGCTTGGGAATTTTTTGGATGATATATTGGTTACTACTAACAATGACACTTATCTTACCAATTTATTAGCTGGCTCCTTCTGTAGAACTAAAGGCAGAGGCAAGACAAAATTGGGTCGCTCTTTAGCTATCTGATGCTCCGTATTTTGGCACTTTTTAGTTTTTTTCCTTTAAGTCTCTCATGTATTTTATTTTATTTTTTTTTTTGGAACCATTTGATGTGGTGGTTATCGTGTGGGCAAAGTGTCATGTTTGGGTCATCCACACAATCTATTTGTATCATAATTTCTATTTAATAAATTAACCTTTGAGTTTTCTCAATATATATATATATATATATGCACACAATGTCTTTCTCGATATCGCTCTGTTAGGGTTTCGCCATTATGACAAACTCTGGCTTCTGCTCCACTGCTCGTGCTTGATCGATCTCCTTTCGTTTTCGTCTGTTTCACGCGTCATCATCCTCGCAGCTCTGTTCTGCGGCTTCTTCTACGGGAGTGCATCCTTCAGCCTGCCAAACGGACGCACTCCCGCAGAGACGCGCGCGACGCCGCCGAGGATTAGCCTCTATCGCGGAATGTCGTGATGGTACATGTGACTGCCCTTTTCTTCCGCGTCTAAGGGTTGAAGGATTGACGTTTATTTTGATGGCGCTTCCTTCTTCTTTGGTTGACCCTGACAAAATCTTCTTCGCTTACGTGGTGGGTAATCATCTTCTGGAGTTTACTGTTATCTGCCCCTCAAGCTATAGAGAATGTCGTGATGGTACGTGTGACTGCCCTTTTCTTAAAAAGAAAAGTAGGAATAGTGGGAAAACAACACTCTTTTTCTTTGATTAAGAAATTTTAACCATAATTGAGAAATTCAAGTTCGCTCTTATTGAGAAATTTCAGTAGGGACACCCACCAATGGAAGTTATCAGAAAGAGTTTAGACTATCTCAAACTTGTAGGCAAGTGAAAAGTGGGACTCTTTGATGGCAGACATGTGTTGATTCAGTTAACCCTGGCTGAAAACTATGCTCGGATTTTCTCTAAAAAATATCTTAACATTGCAGGAAAGTCAATGAAGTTACTCAAGGGGTCTCCTGATTTTGACTCAAATCATGAGTCTCCTACTGTTCCGGTATGGATTAGTTTACCTGGTCTCAAGTTGTATTTTTTTTATTAAGGCTTTTTACTCTATTGGGGTGGGGATTCTATGAAGCTAGATCTGCCCACCTTTAACTTAACCAGGCCTCTGTGGCCAGAATATTTGTAGAAAGGGATATTACCTTACCTGATATTATTGAAGTCTGACTAGGCACAACTTAGAATGGATATTGACAACAAATTTTCATGGAACATAAACATTTTTATTGTACCCACTGTAAGATGTTTGGGCATACCCTCGATAAATGTCACGGGATCCATCTAAATTTGCAAGCTAAAGCTCAAGTAAATAAGGAGGGGTCCAACCCCATTGCTATGGACTCATCTGCTCAGCCTGTGAAGGAAGTTCCAACAAGACAGGATTTCGTGGTTGATTTGCCTGTGGATCCCCCCTCTTGTGTTTCTGTGACAGATGTGATGCCAGATAGCTCTGCTGGGCAACCTACACCTTCAAACCTTCTTGATAACATTATTGAAAGGTCCTTACCTACAAAGGATAGTGTTCAGACTGGTAATCAGGAAAGACTTGCAGCTCCTCATCTTTAGAAAACATCTGTTGCAAAGGCGACAATTCATACTTCACATACACTGGAACCTATTGTGCTTACAACGGTTGCTAATTTCTCTACTACGGTTCTACCACCTCATCCGAAGGATCAATCTTCGGATGAGGAATGGTAAGTTTACACATCTAGGATGAATAAGAAGAATGGAGACCTACCTGAGCTCAAGAATCTAATGGATGACTTTGGTTACTTCGGGTAATGGTACACACCTCACCAATTTGTTAGCTGGCTCCCTTCCGAGAACCAGAGGCAGGGCAGAGGCAAGACTAAATTAGGGCATCCCTAATTATATGTATCTTTTCTATTTTTGGAATTGTGTGCGTTGTATCATATGAATTGGGTGCCTTCTTTTGGACCCACTCATAAAACATGTTGTATCTTTTCCTTTTAATATATTAGCCCTTGGGCTTTATATATATATATATATATTCATATATTAACTTTATGTAACATTCAAAATTTAAATATTTTTCTCCTTCATTCTTTATAATAATTGAGTATTAATTGGTTTCATTAAAAAATTTTCAAGAAAAAAAATTGTAGTTTCAATTTTGGATTGGCAAACAAGCAAAAAATAAAGAAAAAATGAAGGGGAATTTTAGCTTTTCTTTTCCTATCTCTATCTCTCTCCTAAATTCATATCACTCTCTTTCTCTCTCTCCGATCTTTTCTATCTCCTCAATCTCTTACCCTCTCACGCACAAATAACCAACCCCTCTCCTCATTCTTTTCATTCTCTCTATTTATCCCCTCATCTCTCTTTTTCTAATCACTCTTCAATCTCCCCTCATCTCTCTCTATTCTTTGTACCCTGCCGCCCAAGGAATTCACAAAATCACGCACAATTGCCCGTTCTCCCCCTCTGTTGACAAATGTAGCCGACACGAGCTCGCCTCTGATGAACTCTCCTATGCAAAGTATCACATTAGTTTGAATAATTTTTTATTTACCCGATAATCTTCAAGATTAAAAAAATATATGATTACATCACAAAAACTTCATTTCATTNCATTTTTGTTTGGATAAAGTTTATGGGGTTAAAATTACATTTGTTCAACATGAAAATTCTCTTTTCTTTAGCAACTGCTTACGGTATGTCTCTCAAGGTTGATATTCTCCTGTTTATTGTCACCAGACCCTCTCTGGCTTGTGTGTTAGTTAAGAGAGATATCACTCAACCAACTCCGGATGAGGTATGGATTGACACTACTCACAACTGGTATTGGAAAAAGGTTGAAATAAAACCACACCCTCCTTATTGCTCTCATTGTAGTATATTTGGCCACAGTTTTACTATTTGCTATCGCTTGCATCCTCATCCAAGGCCGAATATCGCTAAAGATCAGTCATCTACCATCCCTGCGAAGAAGGTGCAACCCGATCCTCTTTCTAACACCACAGTTCCAGATGAAGAACATCATACTACAGGTACAAATCCAAATGTGCTGATACCAGTCACTATTATTAAAGAAAACTCACTTAAATGCCAAGACACATGAGAGTGCTCCTTCGATTCGATAAAAGAGCAGCTGATAAATAAGTAGTTTTTTCTAATGTTCAACAACCTACACATGTCCGACACACTATACCATTCCACTGATCAGGTGAGTCAATCTTCGGATGAGGAATGACAGGTCTATTCTAGGAGGAAGAAGAAGAACAGAGGTCGACTCGAGCTTGGGAATTTTTTGGATGATATATTGGTTACTACTGACAATGACACTTATCTTACCAATTTATTAGCTGGCTCCTTCTGTAGAACTAGAGGCAGAGGCAAGACAAAATTGGGTTGCTCTTTAGCTATCTGATGCTCCGTATTTTGGCACTTTTTAGTTTTTTTCTTTAGGTCTCTCATGTATTTTGTTTTATTTTCTTTTTTTGGAACCATTTGATGTGGTGGTTATCGTGTGGGCAAGGTGTCATGTTTGGGTCATCCACACAATCTATTTGTATCATAATTTCTATTTAATAAATTAACCTTTGAGTTTTCTCAATATATATATATATATATATGCACACAATGTCTTTCTCGATATCGCTCTGTTAGGGTTTCGCCATTATGACAAACTCTGGCTTCTGCTCCACTGCTCGTGCTTGATCGATCTCCTTTCGTTTTCGTCTGTTTCACGCGTCATCATCCTCGCAGCTCTGTTCTGCGGCTTCTTCTACGGGANGAACTATGGTTTCTGCTCCACTGCTCGTGCTTGATCAATCTCCTTTCGTTTTCGTCTGTTTCACGCGTCATCATCCTCGCAGCTCTGTTCTGCGGCTTCTTCTGCGGGAGTGCATCCTTCAGCCTGCCAAACGGACGCACTCCCGCAGAGGATTAGCCTCTATCGCGGAATGTCGTGATGGTACATGTGACTGCCCTTTTCTTCCGCGTCTAAGGGTTGAAGGATTGACGTTTATTTTGATGGCGCTTCCTTCTTCTTCGGTTGACCCTGACAAAATCTTCTTCGCCTACGTGGTGGGTAATCATCTTCTGGAGTTTAGTGTTGTCTGCCCCTCAAACTATAGAGAATGTCGTGATGGTACGTGTGACTAACATTTTCTTAAGAAGAAAAGTAGGAATAGTGGGAAAACAACACTCTTTTTCTTTGATTAAGAAATTTTAACCATAATTGAGAAANACGGGAGTGCATCCTTCAGCCTGCCAAACGGACGCACTCCCGCAGAGACGCGCGCGACGCCGCCGAGGATTAGCCTCTATCGCGGAATGTCGTGATGGTACATGTGACTGCCCTTTTCTTCCGCGTCTAAGGGTTGAAGGATTGACGTTTATTTTGATGGCGCTTCCTTCTTCTTTGGTTGACCCTGACAAAATCTTCTTCGCTTACGTGGTGGGTAATCATCTTCTGGAGTTTACTGTTATCTGCCCCTCAAGCTATAGAGAATGTCGTGATGGTACGTGTGACTGCCCTTTTCTTAAAAAGAAAAGTAGGAATAGTGGGAAAACAACACTCTTTTTCTTTGATTAAGAAATTTTAACCATAATTGAGAAATTCAAGTTCGCTCTTATTGAGAAATTTCAGTAGGGACACCCACCAATTGAAGTTATCAGAAAGAGTTTAGACTATCTCAAACTTGTAGGCAAGTGAAAAGTGGGACTCTTTGATGGCAGACATGTGTTGATTCAGTTAACCCTGGCTGAAGACTACGCTCGGATTTTCTCTAAAAAAATATCTTAACATTGCAGGAAAGTCAATGAAGTTACTCAAGGGGTCTCCTGATTTTTGACTCAAATCATGAGTCTCCTACTGTTCCGGTATGGATTAGTTTACCTGGTCTCAAGTTGTATTTTTTTTATTAAGGCTTTTTACTCTATTGGGGTGGGGATTCTATGAAGCTAGATCTGCCCACCTTTAACTTAACCAGGCCTCTGTGGCCAGAATATTTGTAGAAAGGGATATTACCTTACCTGATATTATTGAAGTCTGACTAGGCACAACTTAGAATGGATATTGACAACAAATTTTCATGGAACATAAACATTTTTATTGTACCCACTGTAAGATGTTTGGGCATACCCTCGATAAATGTCACGGGATCCATCTAAATTTGCAAGCTAAAGCTCAAGTAAATAAGGAGGGGTCCAACCCCATTGCTATGGACTCATCTGCTCAACCTGTGAAGGAAGTTCCTACAAGACAGGATTTCGTGGTTGATTTGCCTGTGGATCCCCCCTTGCCAACACTGCTTGTGTTTCTGTGACAGATGTGATGCCAGATAGCTCTGCTGGGCAACCTACACCTTCAAACCTTCTTGATAACATTATTGAAAGGTCCTTACCTACAAAGGATAGTGTTCAGACTGGTAATCAGGAAAGACTTGCAGCTCCTCATCTTTAGAAAACATCTATTGCAAAGGCGACAATTCATACTTCACATACACTGGAACGTATTGTGCTTACAACGGTTGCTAATTTCTCTACTACGGTTCTACCACCTCATCCGAAGGATCAATCTTCGGATGAGGAATGGTAAGTTTACACATCTAGGATGAAGAAGAAGAATGGAGACCTACCTGAGCTCAAGAATCTAATGGATGATACTTTGGTTACTTCGGGTAATGGTACACACCTCACCAATTTGTTAGCTGGCTCCCTTCCGAGAACCAGAGGCAGGGCAGAGGCAAGACTAAATTAGGGCATCCCTAATTATATGTATCTTTTCTATTTTTGGAATTGTGTGCGTTGTATCATATGAATTGGGTGCCTTCTTTTGGACCCACTCATAAAACATGTTGTATCTTTTCCTTTTAATATATTAGCCCTTGGGCTTTATATATATATATATATATTCATATATTAACTTTATGTAACATTCAAAATTTAAATATTTTTCTCCTTCATTCTTTATAATAATTGAGTATTAATTGGTTTCATTAAAAAATTTTCAAGAAAAAAAATTGTAGTTTCAATTTTGGATTGGCAAACAAGCAAAAAATAAAGAAAAAATGAAGGGGAATTTTAGCTTTTCTTTTCCTATCTCTATCTCTCTCCTAAATTCATATCACTCTCTTTCTCTCTCTCCGATCTTTTCTATCTCCTCAATCTCTTACCCTCTCACGCACAAATAACCAACCCCTCTCCTCATTCTTTTCATTCTCTCTATTTATCCCCTCATCTCTCTTTTTCTAATCACTCTTCAATCTCCCCTCATCTCTCTCTATTCTTTGTACCCTGCAGCCCAAGGAATTCACAAAATCACGCACAATTGCCCTGTTCTCCCCCTCTGTTGACAAATGTAGCCGACACGAGCTCGCCTCTGATGAACTCTCCTATGCAAAGTATCACATTAGTTTGAATAATTTTTTATTTACCCGATAATCTTCAAGATTAAAAAAATATATGATTACATCACAAAAACTTCATTTCATTAATTGAGGCACATCTAAGTTCAGCCTAAGTTAATAACTTCTTTTAGATTTTATCATTTCATCATTCTTTAAAAGAAACTTTTCTAAGTTCAATCTACATTTATTATAATTTGTATATAAACTAAAGCACAACCAATGAAACAGTTTTGTTTAATGAAATACATAACATAAAATATCATATCATCTTTGAATCTCGCTTTAACATAATATAAGGCAAATCAGTTGAGATCAATTCATGTTTGTTGTTTATTAGATTAATCTACAAAATCCAATGATGTAGATATGCTTTACTTTTGTTTTCTGGTGATTAAAAATTAAAAGATTATGAAAGTGTTCAATAGGTAGTACTATTTCAGATATATCTTGTTGATTGCTCCCATAACACATTATCTCCAAGCCTATAAATTGATTGCTTAATTAGGGAAGAAATTTGGCTTGTTCATTTTATTCATTGTAATGTTTAATATCAAAAAAGAATCATACTCACATTCTGTGACATTTAGAAGTTGGAAGTCATACATTCTATGTTGATTAAGAAAATCCATGCATTAGTCATTCTTTTGATTTGGAACATGGAAGAACCATGTTGTTGAACTTCTTAATCATCTTATATTTAAACACATAATGACCAGGCTTGTTATGAGAAAGTAGAATGTATTCAAAATACAACTTGCTCATCACTCTTACATCTTTGGAGAATTACATGTCCCATTGCATGTGAAAATCATAAATCAAGCATCATGTTAATTGCATGCATAATTACTTTCATGCATTAATTATTATGTTTACATGCATATGATTATTAAGCACACCACTTGCAATAAATGTCTGACACATTTTATGCGTTACTTGAGAGAGATTTCTTACATGTCCAGGCTGATGTCTCAATCAATGTGTTAGTTTCCAACCTTGATTGAGGTTAATTAATCTTACAAGCATGCACAATCGCCTCAATTCAATCTACTTGGTTTAGTCGATCAAAGCCCCATTGAAATATACTTCTCTCTTTATTGACCTATTCTTTGTTTGTTATGATGGAGGCACACACTATGCCAAGACTCTATTTAATTTCCACTCATACATAAGTCTGGTAGGACAATTTTAGGTACTCCCTTCACAACACGACAATAATGACCCTTCCTCTATACCACACAAAAGAGTATCGTCAATCCTCACTTGCACTTACTGAATTTAGACACACACCTTGGGTCCTATTACCACCCGTTCATGGGCCGCTTGTGTCGTGCAATATTAAATGATACCTACTTGGATGTAAGTTTTGGACATTTTGGTATCTTTTTCTAAAACACAAAAAAGAAACCTAAAATACACTAAAAAAATGATTAATTGTCAAATCATGTTAGCTTTAACTAATCTAATTAAACTCTTAAAATTCAAATTTTAAAAGACACCTAGCTTAGTCATTAGGCGCTCTCAACCATAGCTTTCCTTTGCCAGATGTAAGGTGCCTTAGCTCACTCTTACCCATTATCCTAGTCTAAGATGAACGTAAACCCTTGCTAGTGGATTGCCTCAGACAATGTCATATAACATTTGAGCTACCCAATGACTTTCAAACACACTTCAAGCATTCCCCTTAAATGACAATAAGTAGTCTAGAGATCATCCCGTAGGTTAGTTCTACTATTTCTAAACTACCTAGCAAGACTTTTTATCCTCCTTGACCTTAGCCTAGTCAGCCGACTATAAGAAAAAACATAGTTACTTTTGTGTTTGGAACAAGAAGTGGAGAATTGTGGGTAATTCTAGATGCTAAAAAGTTTCCTAAGGGACTATCCCACACAATCTTAGAACCCCTTAGGAATCCTAAGCACATCGGTACCCTAAGATTTCATTAGTGACCATAAACTAACCTAGAGGACTCATCCTACCCATGGTTTTAACCTTGGCCTGATTAAGTATAGGTGACTTATTTATTTCCAATTAACTAATCAACTATAAGTNAAGAACTTACATCCATAGGAAAAGTGATTATCTAACGTTAAGTAAAACTTATTTAGTACTATGTATTGAATAGAAGAAAACTTGGATTCATTCAAGTCACACATTTTTTTGTCTTTTGATTCAATAGGCCAAACCATCTTCTATCCTTTAGGGTAGTATAACATCCTCTCTACGGACTACACCAAGGACAAATATATGTGTGACTAGTCTGTCTTTTGTTGAGCCTCATGCTAGAGAATAAAGGCCTATGATTGTTTCTGTTCTTTGGGATGTCGCAATCCAGTCCCTGTGACTCTCCTTTCTTTTTAGGCTCGCATGAATCTCAATTGAAGCCCACATTGACCAATTTCAATCCTAAAAAACATAAAAGGGATGGCTTAATTATAAAAAAAACCTCAAAAGCCTAACGGACTGCTCATTGCATGAATCAATCATAAGGTGAGAGAGAGCTAAGTTGATTTTAGGAGCATATAATAGGCATTAATAATTGATATCATTAAATGATAGAAGCATGGATGTTCCGCAACATCAATAGTGAGATTTTAGAGATCATAAGTAATGATTGCCATGCATCATGAGGGTAGGGCTCATATGGTTAAGGAGGAATGTAGTTGAGTCGAGTTGGCCCCAATTTGAGTTTGAATTGATGTATTAAGTAATGGCTCAAATTTGAACTCAAGCTCAACTCGATAACTTGATAACATGACTTTGTTAATTTTTAATGTGATGTCTTAGGTAGATTAATACATAAACTGTTCACATAAAAATCAACTAGGATTTTATAGTCATTTTCTTGCAAAAATAGACTTAACGAATAAACTGGAAGTGTTATTGAGTCAATTCAATATGAACTCATACATCATACAAGCCTTAAAATATATACTCAAACTTTAGTTGTGGCTCATTAAGCTAAGCATGTGAATTTATAAATGAGCCATGCTTGAGCCAATTAAACATAGTTACATCTAGTGTTTTCAAAGTGCAAAGCGATGTGCAGAAATTCTTCTATCTACAATGCACAAAACACAAAGCTAAATGACAATTTATTACCTAGAACACTAATAAGTTTTATGTAACAATAATTAAAACTAGAACTTTTAATTGTTGACCTAAACATAAACTTGATACAAACTTGAAAAGAAATATGATGTTCTCATATACACACCTCATTTGAAATAAACTTTGACAATAAATAAACAAAATAAAATTTCTAACAAGTTTCATTATGCGTAGGAATTAAGAAGCGGTTGTAAGTTTTATGTTAATTTGGATCAACCATTACGTTCTTTCTAAAATGAATAAATCAAAGAATGAATACAACAACAACAAGTCTTCATCCCACTAAGTGGGGTTGGCTACATGAATCCTTTTTCTCCATTGTGTCCTATTGAGTGTCATATTTTCATTTAATTCTAATAGATTAAGATCGTTTTTTTATACAATATGCCCAAGTCCTTTTAGGTCTACCTATGCCTTTCTTAACATAAGTCAAATCTAAAACAACTACTCTCATAACCAGATCATCAAAGATGCTCGATTTGGCCTAACCATCTAAGATGACTCTCTAATCTTGTCCACCACTAGAGCTACACAGACCCAATCAAGGATATATTTATTTCGCATTTTGTCTCTAAGTGTCAAGCCACTCATCCACCTAAGCATTCATATCTACGCAACACTTAACTTTGTTTTGTTCTTCTCTTTTAAAGGCCAACATTCTGCGCCACAAAGCATTGCAGGCCACACTACAATCTTATAAAATTTTCCTTTAAGTTTAAGCAGTGTTTTTCTATCACACAATAGGTCTGATGCATTCCTCCACNGCACTACCATCTTATAAAATTTTCCTTTAAGTTTAAGCAGTGTTTTTCTATCACACAATAGGTCTGATGCATTCCTCCACTACAACCAACTTGAATTCTACTAATAACATCCCCATCTATATCACCATCACTTTGAACAATAGACCCCAGATATCTAAACCATTCACACCTTTTAATAATTTGATCACTCATAGTTATAACATTGCCACTAGAGCTACTACTACTACTAAAATTACATTTCAAGTATTCAATTTTAGAGCTACTACTACCACCACTAGAGCTACTACTAAAATTACACTTATGTATAAAAATGCTTCATTTTGATTCTCCAAGTACATCTTTTGTCACTTATTTAATAGCGTTTGTTATTGTATTCTACACAGAATTAGCATTTCATTAACATCTTAAATATTAAAANAAAACACACTAGAGAAGCCATACTGACCGTGATTGCCAAAGGGGAGGTCAAGGGACTCATTATTGCCAATTGTGGTTTGCTTTATGGTGAAGTTCAATGCTTTGAATGTGACATAGGGGGACCCGACTAAGGTAATCAAGCGAACCTATATCACTTAAGGAACTAGGCACCACCAAAGCGGAGTAAATCATGTTAAAAGAGCTCTTAAAACACAAACTTTAGCACAGGAACGAGCAAAGCAATCGTTTCCAGAACTAGCCATGCGCAAGGAGCATGCAATGCAAACATGCCTCACTTCACACGATAATGCTTCTGTAGCACACTTTAATTCTTGCTTTAAAAACGCTTGATTACAAATAGGAACAGGCAAGTTAGTGATTTCCAAAGCCCACTTTGATAAAGAACTTTTGAATCAGGGTCCTACTGAGAAACATCCCAGCTAAAGTTAAATGCACAAGGAAGAGCTTACTGACGGCGAGGATGCCTCCCCTAGGGTGACCCAATGACTTCTATTTTATTTTGGAATTGTAGATGGGCTTGAAAGAATGCTACGGGCAACTATTTAAAATAACTCATTGGTGAAATTAACGCTTATTTATCGGTCTTGTGGAGACTAGGATTGAACACCTTGATCGTATAGAGATTAACAAGCTAGTTGGCAATATATGGGAGTTTAATTTCAACATTCCAAGTAAAAGTCAGGTGGTATTCTTGTTAGGTGGTGGGGAGATTATCTCTTTCACCACGGTGCCTAAGCATGATCAAATAATTCTTGGCAAGGTTTCCCTTCCTAATAACAAGGTTTGGAATCTTGGCACAATTTATGCCAATAAAGATTACCTTATACGACGTACTCTCTGAAAT
>JXCR01060483.1:0-29904 GCA_002079205.1 Phalaenopsis hybrid cultivar
AAGTAAAAAGGTGAGGCACCCAACAATCCATAATGAGATTCTCATGTCAAATTAAAGTTGATTAAAATTTGCAGCACGCATTATAACTCTTTTTTTTTTCTTGACTTTAGAAACCAGAGAGCATATGTTTAATGCATATTTGATTATCAATAAAAAAGTAATAGAAGAAGAAAACACTGNCATCCATGGCTTCAGCAGACAAAATTTGGGATGAGGTCTGCACGGGAAAGGAAACGTGCAAGTAAAAAGGTGAGGCACCCAACAATCCATAATGAGATTCTCATGTCAAATTAAAGTTGATTAAAATTTGCAGCACGCATTATAACTCTTTTTTTTTTTCTTGACTATAGAAACCAGAGAGCATATGTTTAATGCATATTTGATTATCAATAAAAAAGTAATAGAAGAAGAAAACACTGCTGAAATAGTTAGGGTAAATAATTATTTTTTTCAATACATTTTTTTTTTATCCACTCATTATAATAAACATCTTTTATTTAACATAAACCAGATTAAAAAACACACCACACTATGATCTAATCAGCCTGTGATGAGTNGCTCATTATAATAAACATGTTTTATTAACATAAACCAGATTTAAAAAACACACCACACTATGATCTAATCAGCCTGTGATGAGTAGATGAAGGCCAGCCAATCACACTCATGCAGTTGTCCTTTTCAACGTTTGCCCCCTCGACCCCTCAACTTTGCACTCTCATTTTTGCTTTCCTTCCCAGCTCAGCTATATCTCTCATCATTCACCATACATCCATCTTAATTTTCTCATTTCCCTTCTAATCAATTTGATCATCAATGAATTCTTTGTTGAGACCTAGATATGCTTTGCTGAATAGTATTAAATTTGGTAAGTCATATTTACAACCAAGAGATGAAATTAGATCCACCATTCTCTCCCCCACATCCAACTCCATGCTTCACTAATCCCATTCTTAGAAACTTCTCTTAAATCTTCACCTTGTGATCTTCTCGAGCTTCTCACTAAGCTTCGTAATCACTCCAACTTCTCATCTTATCTTCTTTTCAAGTAACTACCTTAATTTTTTTGCTTCTTTGATTTTATATATCAAGTCTTAGCCTTATGAACTTGTATCATTTTGCCTCAAGTATTGTTACTAGTTTGTTTTTGTACTTTGAAACACTTTTTTAAATGGAGGATTCATGTATAGCATGATGGACTTGCAGAAGTGAAAAGAAAAGTTACGCTGAGAAAAGCATTAAAAAACACAAACCAGGGTAAAGTTACTGTTGGAAGTTGGAAATCAAAGAAAAAGTCAAAACGGGGAGGAGAAGTATTGAGAAAGAGAAAAGAAAGTTAAAACTTAACAAAATAGTGAACAATAAACTCCCTACATAATTTGAAGCCAATCTTAGTATTTAACTTGGGTGGAGTGGAGCGCACAACAAATTTTAAAACAGCTTCCCTTCATAAGTGTTGGCTAAAATCTCAAAGGTGAAGCATTTTTTTTCATTCATCATGTTAAATGAATATGAACAACAAAATGCAAGTCACACATTTAGTTTAGTATTTCAGAGTTTAGATCTTTTGTAACTAGGACTACTTTGTCGCAAGTAATTTCTTATATTCTTTCATTTCAATGAACCATAGGTTAGCGGGGCTTCTTGAGATGTTATCTTTTTTAACGTAGATGCTGTTAAATCATTTGACATGGACCTTGTGTTGTGAGCCATGTGATATACTATGTCATGTGTATGTTGATTATATATAAATATGAGCATTGAGCTAGCCCCAAACAGTGATCCAATTTGACTCTTCTTTTTACCACCCATTGACCACTACATATGAAATTTTACATGTCTACTTTCAACTTTATTAGGCGTTCTTCTGTTAGAGTATTAGTAGAAAAGGGATATAACTATGTCTGTGGCGGATGATATATGGATTGGATCCCCCAAGATTGGCTATTGTCAAAAGGTTGAAGTGGAACAAAAGCCTACATTAGGATGTTTGGGCACACCCTGGAGCAATGTTATGTTGCTCATCCATAGTTCAGGAGAACCTATGCAGCAGAAGAGCTGCTAAAACATTTCCAGTGATGGTTTGGTTGGTCAGGATACGATGGCAGGCAATGAAGATAATGTTGAGGCAGAAATTACACAAGGAAATGAGCATTTGTTTAAGGAGGAGCATTTAGAACAGCAGACTCAAATTGAAAACTAAACTGATAACCAGATTGAGACGAGGAGCGAAGCTGTCATACAGATTATTGGTTTGATGAATCAACAAGATTTTGACAGAAACATTTCCAAGGTGAACCAATGAATGCAAAACATGGCAGGCCTTTATCGAATACCAGGAAACAACTTTTCATTCAACAGATTTTGATGAGGAACATGCTAATTTAAACACTGATCTAACAGTATCAGAGCATATATTTCAGGTGAAAATTGACATGGAAATAAATTGGTCGTTATGCAGGCTACATCACTGGAGGATTGGAATGAGGAGGATGATACTGTGCAAGCTGAGGATGTAGAATCAGCAAGGCAACAGGTGGAAGATGACTGGCTCATCCAAAAAACTAAAAAATGGGAGAATAAGGGTATGAGGGAGCTTAAAAATTTACAACAACTTTCTACCCAACTAGGATCACAGAAATTGAGCCATGTTCTACTTATGGATGAAGAAACTTCATCTAGGCCATCTGGAAGAGGGAAATCTTTATCTAATGCATCTAATGATGATTTGGAATGTTAGGGGCATTGCTAAGGCCAATGCATCTAACAGGGTCCGAAATCTGGTAAAGATTCATAAGCTTAAATTTTTTGCTCTTTTAGAACCATTTGTTGCAGCTGCTAATACATAAAAAAGTTGGGGAGACTCAATTCAGTGGCCAATTGCGGTAATAAGATTCAGGTACTTCAGAAGAATGAAGTAGAGATTCAAGTGCTTCTGAATGACTATCAATTCTGCATCTGCAAATTGCAGTTGATGAGGTGCTGATTCACTGTACTGTGGTCTCTGCTGGATGTTCTATGGAGTCCAGAAACCTGCTCTGGGTAAATGTGAGGAGGTTGAGCTCCAATCTTAGTGGTGCTTGGATACTTGGTGTGTATTTTAATATGATTACATCTGCAGCTGAAAATTGGGTGGGAGTGCACCAAATCCAGGGATTATGACTGAGTTTAATGATGCTATCTGTGATGCAAACCTGTTTGAAGTTGCTCTTTCAGGTTGCCCTTTGACCTGGTATAGAGGTAGGCTCTATGAAAGGCTAGATAGAATTTTAGTTGATGTTGATTGGAAGGAAGTTTTTCATTATTCTCAGTTGACCCATCTAAGCAGAACTGTGTCATACCATGCCCCTTTTTTATTAACCTTCGGAAAATTCAAAAAACGGGCAAAGCTCCATTCAGATTCCTTAATATGTGGATACAACACAAGGATTTCCAGAAGTTCATTAAAGATGCTTGATATACTACTTTTAATGGTAACCCATGAATGTGATGAGTAAGCTTAAAAGCTGGAATTGGAATGTCTTTGGTGATATTACAACCAAGGTGAAATATGTTGAAGATAAAGTTTGTAAATTGGAAAAGGAGGTGTGTGGGAATCCTTGTGTTAAGGGGGATCATGTGCAGGCCCATCCGGATCTCTTAGAAGCCATGAACATGGAGGAGAGCTACAGAGAATAGAAAGCAGTTGTCAAAAGCTTTAATGATGGGGATCGGAATACAAAATTCTATCATGCATGTATCAAATCCAGGAGGCAACAAAACACAATTGCTAAGATTAATGATAGGGTGCAGGGATGGCATCATCATCAAGATGGTATTGTGGCAAGTGATGTAAATTTCTTCCAAGACTTATTCTCTGCCAACGTTAATCATTGTGCTGAGTTGAACAAAAAATATCTGGGGAATGTTACAATGCAAATTGATAATGCTGATCTGGTTAGATTACCTACACCTGAGGAGATCCTGGAAGGTTTGAAAGCCATAGAAGAGAATAAAACTGCAGGGACAGGTGGATTCACAGCTGACTTCTATACCATTTCCTGGGATATCATCAAGGATGATTTTGTAAAAGCTATACAAAGTAGTTTCTGGGGTGCTGAAATGAACAGATTTTTCAAGTCCTCCACTATCACATTAATCCACAAAGGCAATGATAAAACCAGATGGAAGAACTTCAGACCTATTAGTTTAAGTTCAGTAATCAGCAAAATTCTGGTTAACAGACTACAGCCATTTATGAATGGTTTAGTCAGCCCCCATCAAGTAGCTTTCATCAAAGGCAGGAATATAATAGATAACATTTTAACTGCTCAAGAACTCATAGTGGACATTTACAAGAAGTGCAAGGGTGGAAATCTGGTTCTCAAACATGATATACACAAAATTTATGATAGTATCAAATGGGAATTCATATTAATGTTTTGAGGTTCTTCTGTTTTCTGCCCTCTCACCCTCAAGCTCAAGGTTATTTCAAAGCTGTGAGAGGAATAAAGCAGGGAGATCCTCTATTTTCCATTCTTTTTGTCCTGGCCATGGACTACTTCTCAAATGCTTTGAAAAAATTACAAAGCAGAAATAGAGGTATGCAATATGCCTCTAAAAGTAGATGTCGTACTCTCACTTGGTTTTTGCAGACATCATAATCTTGTCAAACACTACCAAAGTTACTTCTAGGACTTGAAATCTGCTTCAGCACTTTGAGGAATAAATCCAAATGTCAATTTATCACTGGTAATGGTGTTATGAAGGAAAAAAAAAGGTTTGGCTAAAGGGTCNCTTCTCGAGCTTCTCACTAAGCTTCGTAAGCACTCCAACTTCTCATCTTATCTTCTTTTCAAGTAATTACCTTAATTTTTTTGCTTCTTTGATTTTATACATCAAGTCTTAGCCTCATGAACTTGTATCATTTTGCCTCAAGTATTGTTACTAGTTTGTTCTTGTACTTTGAAACGCTTTTTTAAATGGAGGATTCATGTATAGCATGATGGACTAGCAGAAGTGAAAAGAAAAGTTACGCTGAGAAAAGCATTAAAAACACAAACCAGGGTAAAGTTATTGTTGGAAGTTGGAAATCAAAGAAAAAATCAAGACGGGGAGGAGAAGTATTGAGAAAGAAAAAAGAAAGTTAAAACTTAACAAAATAGTGAACAATAAACTCCCTACATAATTTGAAGCCAATCTTAGTATTTAACTTGGGTGGAGTGGAGCGCAGAACAAATTTTAAAACAGCTTCCCTTCATAAGTGTTGGTTAAAATCTCAAAGGTGAAGCATTTTTTTCATTCATCATGTTAAATGAATATGAACAACAAAATGCAAGTCACACTTTTAGTTTAGTATTTCAGAGTTTAGATCTTTTGTAACTAGGACTACTTTGTCGCAAGTAATTTCTTATATTCTTTCATTTCAATGAACCATAGGTTAGCGGGACTTCTTGAGATGTTATCTTTTTTAACGTAGATGCTGTTAAATCATTTGACATGGACCTTGTGTTGTCATGTGTATGTTGATTATATATAAATATGAGCATTGAGCTAGCCCCAAACAGTGATCCAATTTGACTTTTTTTTTACCACCCATTGACCACTACATATGAAATTTTACATGTCTACTTTCAACTTTTATTAGGCCTTCTGCTGTTAGAGTATTAGTAGAAAAGGGATATAACTATGTCTGTGGCGGATGATATAAGGATTGTATCCCCCAAGATTGGCTATTGTCAAAAGGTTGAACTGGAACAAAAGCCTAAATTAGGATGTTTGGGCACACCCTGGAGCAATGTTATGTTGCTCATCCATAGTTCAGGAGAACCTAGCAGCAGAAGAGCTGCAAAAACATTTCCAGTGATGGTTTGGTTGGTCAGGATACGATGGCAGGCAATGAAGATAAATTGAGGCAGAAATTACACAAGGAAATGAGCATTTGTTTAAGGAGGAGCATTTAGAACAGCAAACTCAAATTGAAAACTAAACTGATAACCAGATTGAGACAAGAGGAGCGAAGCTGTCATAGAGATTATTGGTTTGATGAATCAACAAGATTTTGACAGAAACTTTTCCAAGGTGAACCAATGAATGCAAAACACAGCAGGCCTTTATCGAATACCAGGAAATAACTTTTCATTCAACAGATTCTGATGAGGAACATGCTAATTTAAACACTGATCTAATAGTATCAGAGCATATATTTCAGGTGAAAATTGACATGGAAATAAATTCGTTGTTATGCAGGCTACATCACTGGAGGATTGGAATGAGGAGGATGATACTGTGCAAGCTGAGGATGTAGAATCAGCAAGGCAACAGGTGGAAGATGACTGGCTCATCCAAAAAACTAAAAAATGGGAGAATAAGGGTATGAGGGAGCTTAAAATTTTACAACAACTATCTACCCAACTAGGATCACAGAAATTGAGCCATGTTCTACTTGTGGATGAAGGAACTTCATCTAGGCCATCTGGAAGAGGGAAATCTTTATCTAATGCATCTAATGATGATTTGGAATGTTAGGGGCATTGCTAAGGCCAATGCATCTAACACGGTCCAAAATCTGGTAAAGATTCATAAGCTTATATTTTTTGCTCTTTAAGAACCATTTGTTGCAGCTGCTAATACATAAAAAAGTTGGGGAGACTCAATTCAGTGGCCAATAGCGGTAATAAGATTTAGGTACTTCAGAAGAATGAAGTAGAGATTCAAGTGCTCCTGAATGACTATCAATTTCTGCATCTGCAAATTGCAGTTGATGAGGTGCTGATTCACTGTACTGTTGTCTCTGCTGGATGTTCTATGGAGTCCAGAAACCTGCTCTGGGTAAATGTGAGGAGGTTGAACTCCAATCTTAGTGGTGCTTGGATACTTGGTGTGTATTTTAATATGATTACATCTGCAGCTGAAAATTGGGTGGGAGTGCACCAAATCCAGGGATTATGACTAAGTTTAATGATGCAATCTGTGATGCAAACCTGTTTGAAGTTGCTCTTTCAGGTTGCCCTCTGACCTGGCATTGAGGTAGGCTCTATGAAAGGCTAGATAGAATTTTAGTTGATGTTGATTGGAAGGAAGTTTTTCATTATTCTCAGTTGACCCATCTAAGCAGAACTGTGTCAGACCATGCCCCTTTTTTATTGACCTTCGGAATATTCAAAAAACGGGAAAAGCTCCATTCAGATTCCTTAATATGCGGATACAACACAAGGATTTCCAGAAGTTCATTAAAGATGCTTGATATACTACTTTTAATGGTAACCCATGAATGTGATGAGTAAGCTTAAAAGCTGGAATTGGAATGTCTTTGGTGATATTACAACCAAGGTGAAATATGTTGAACATAAAGTTTGTAAATTGGAAGAGGGGGTGTGTAGGAATCTTTGTGTTAAGGGGGATCATGTGCAGGCCCATCCGGATCTCTTAGAAGCCATGAACATGGAGGAGAGCTACAGAGAATAGAAAGCAGTTGTCAAAAGCTTTAATGATGGGGATCGGAATACAAAATTCTATCATGCATGTATCAAATCCAGGAGGCAACAAAACACAATTGCTAAGATTAATGATAGGGTGCAGAGATGGCATCATCATCAAGATGGTATTGTGGCAAGTGATGTAAATTTCTTCCAAGACTTATTCTCTGCCAACGTTAATCATTGTGCTGAGTTGAACAAAAAATATCTGGGGAATGTTACAATGCAAATTGATAATGCTGATCTGGTTAGATTACCTACACCTGAGGAGATCCTCGAAGGTCTGAAAGCCATAGAAGAGAATAAAACTGCTGGTACAGATGGATTCACAGCTGACTTCTATACCATTTCCTGGGATATCATCAAGGATGATTTTGTAAAAGCTATACAAAGTAGTTTCTGGGGTGCTGAAATGAACAGATTTTTCAAGTCCTCCACTATCACATTAATCCACAAAGGCAATGATAAAACCAGATGGAAGAACTTCAGACCTATTAGTTTAAGTTCAGTAATCAGCAAAATTCTGGTTAACAGACTACAGCCATTTATGAATGGTTTAGTCAGCCCCCATCAAGTAGCTTTCATCAAAGGCAGGAATATAATAGATAACATTTTAACTGCTCAAGAACTCATAATGGGCATTTACAAGAAGTGCAAGGGTGGAAATCTGGTTCTCAAACATGACACAAAATTTATGATAGTATCAAATGGGAATTCATATTAATGTTTTGAGGGCCAAAGGTTTTTCTGCTGGTTTCTGCCCTCTCACCCTCAGGCTCAAGGTTATTTCAAAGCTGTGAGAGGAATAAAGCAGGGAGATCCTCTATCTTCCATTCTTTTTGTCCTGGCCATAGACTACTTCTCAAATGCTTTGAAAAAATTACAAAGAAGAAATAGAGGTATGCAATTTGCCTCTAAAAGTAGATGTCGTACTCTCACTTGGTTTTTGCAGACATCATAATCTTGTTAAACACTACCAAAGTTACTTCTAGGACTTGAAATCTGCTTCAGCACTTTGAGGAGGTTTCTGGGATGAAGTTTAATAAATCCAAATGTCAATTTATCACTGGTAATGGTGTTATGAAGGAAAAAAAAAGGTTTGGCTAAAGGGTTTTATTGGTTTTTCCAAAGCCAAACTGCCTATTAAATAGTTGGGTATTCGCTTGGACAAAGGGAGAAGAAGAGCAAGATTCTTTGATGAAGTTATTCAGAAAATCAGCCAAAGGATTCATTCATGGGAAAATTCTTTCCTTTCATTTAGTGGAAATGTTACACTACTTGAAGTGTACTTAATTCCATTCCCCGTCACTCTATGCAAGTGATGAAAATGCAGAAAGGGGTGCAGAACAAACTTGAGAGACTTTTTAACAGATTTCAATGGGCTGATAATAAAAAAAACTCGATTGAGAAATTCATTTTATCATCCAACTGTTGTAGGGGCTAATCAAGATTAGCTGCAAGTAACAAAAAACTCTTATAAAATTTAATTTTGCGACTGGGCAAATGTCTCTAAGTAATCAATGTCATAGGTCTAAGTGAATCTCTTGATAACCAGTCAAGTCTTGTCCTGTTCTAAAAAGTCGTCAGAATTATACTTGATTGTAAACACTCATTTGCATCCGACAGTTTTCTTTCCTCTAGGTAGATGAATGAATTTCCATGTGCAATTTTTTTCGGAGCTTTTATCTCATCGAAAACGGTCTCACTCCACTTGAAAACTTCAGAGCATCCTGCACAGTATTAGGAATCTCCATACACAACAAAAATGTAGTAAAAGCTCAAAAATATGGGAGAAAGCTTTTTATATGACACAATGAGATAATGGATGTTGGGTGCAAAATCTCATCCGCCTTACAAGCAATAATAAGATGACTGGAATCATTTGATTTAAGATAACAACTAGACTCAGGTTTAGGACTAGAAGCTCAGAACTCGAAAGTGGACTTGATCATTGGTTAAAAGCTCAGTGACGACATTACCTAAAGAATTCATGAATATTGGACAATGCAAACGATTCAAAGGCTTTTTTGAGTTGTCCTTTGTCGCAAGTAGACAAAATCAAATGGTGTCAATGTCGTTATTTTTTATGTTTCTTCTTTGTTAGTTGTTATAGGATTATGAACATCATTAGATGTCATTGTCAATATCTAAAAAACTCGACTCATTTTCTCCTAATATAATATAACTTGAATTTTCATGTTGAATGATGTTCATGTTAGGGAGATATTATTTTGCATCTCCGATTTGAAGAAAGTTCTGAAAATCAATAGTAGAATATATGTTTTATATCTCTCCCCAAGAAGATGAGGTGAAAAAGGGTTGTGATTCAAAAATAGTGACATGGAAACTAACATTTTTTAAAAATATGATTAAAATATTTATCTCCAATAGGAGCATAACCAACGAACATACATTTAATGGCTCAGGATTCAAGTTTTCTTTGATTATGACTGAATATGAACAAATCTAGTACGCTCAAATATTTTTAAAGAAAAAAAGATAAAAGCATAATTGTTGGATAAATTTTATGAAAAATATCAAAAGGTGTTTCATAATTCAAAACTTTATTGGGTTGTCAATTTAATAAAAAATATATCAATGTCTGGATTACTTCCAATAAGTATTTTTTTTTTCAATCAGACAATTTTGTTGTGGGGTGTCGACACAAGAACTTTGATGAACTATTTCTTTTTCAGAAAAAATTGACCTAAAATATTTTTGAAATATTATTGATTATTATCACTTTGAAATATTTAAATAATTTTTTGAAATTGTGTCTGTACCATTGTGTAAAAGTTTTTGAAAATTATTTTCATTAAATACACCCAACTTAATCATGTTTGATCATCAATAAAGATAACAAACTATTTTTTTCCTAAGTGTAAGATGTTTATAAGGACCCCAAATATCACTATGAATCAGAGTAAAAAATATAGCTGGTTTCTAATTTGGGAAGGCAAAAACATGATGTTTGACAAACTGATAGACTTCACATTGAAAAGATGATAATTTTTTATTTTAAAATAAACTAGGAAACAAGAATTTTGAAAACTGGAATCTAGGATAACCTAAACTATAATGACATAGCATAATATCATTGTGTTTGGAAACAAAACAAGAATTTAAACAAGTAATTTTTCTATTTGCATTAAGGTCATCGTCAAAATAATAGAGGCTATCGTATTCCTTAGTATCGTCAATCATCCTCCCAATGAAAAATTCTTGAAACTCACAATAAAAAGAGTAAAAATTAACTTGACACTGAAAATCAAAAGTAATTTTGTTAATGGACAATATATTACAAGACAAATTGGAAACATTGAGCACATCACAAAGGATTTACTATGAGGTAAGTTTGATAGTTCCTATCCCAACATTTACCAAGAGAAAATCATCAATAACTTTGACAATTTTATCATTTTCACAAGACCTATAAGATAAGAATAATTTAAAACAACCAGCCATGTGATCGGTTGCGCCAAAATCAATTATCCAAGAATAAATAAAATTATGATTAACACCTAATAATGAAATAGCTACAGACTTACCCTTTTGAACAGAAGAGTAAGATGGAAATGGTGATAAATACAAAGATTGAAACAACTTGTGCAGATGTTCTAATTGTTACTTGGTGAAAGGTATTTCATCTGGTTGGTAGAAGACTCTTGAATTTCATCAACAATAGGTTGATAGGTCTGACATTCACGTTTAGATTTTGGCCTCCAATTTGCGGGTTGATCATGAAGCTTGCAACTTGTATGATATCATCAGAGGAGAGAAGAAGATGAGTGAAAAGTTAAGTAGATTTCGATCACGAGTTATATAGGTGCTTGTAGCTGAGTAGAGGAGTTTGTGGCTCTAACGAAGAAGCCCAAGGGGTTGAAATAGACTAAGTAATTGATGAGCTTACTACTGATCAGTTCGATTCTCCAGTTCATGACACTAGAGAATAAGCCTTCTCTGTGAAAACTAGAGGAATAAGAAGTCATATATTCCTTAAATCACAAATTCTAATGGCACCGAAGATTGAGAAGAAATCAGCAAAGAAGAAGCCCGCCGTCGAGAAGGCCACCACCAAAAAAAATAAAAAAGGCAGAGAGAAAGAGAAGAAAGCAAAAGTGGCGGAGAAAATACCAATTGAAAAGAAACCTCACACTGAGACACAACTTCCAGAGTCAAAGAAATGTGACAAGGAATTGAAATCCTCTAAGTCGTGGTAGGTTTAAAGCCCTCAACGATGGAATTGTGAGGAAGTTGTTATCCAGTCATTGTTGCAATCCAATCATTGCCTTTTGAGGGTCTCCGAATTTCGCAATCCAATCATTTCCTTCCCAACAAGCTCTAATTGCGACTGTCTTGCGAGGGGTCTCCGAACGACGTGATCGAGTTGTTGCCTTCCCAACCACAATCCTAGTTGTTACCTTCCTAGCTAGCTATAATCGAGACTATATAAAGGGTTTAGGGGCCGGTTGTGGAGAACAAAACCCACGAACATCTCAACGGGATTAGGTCGTCGTTTCAAAAGCTAAGTTGGGCTCTGATACCTAGTAGTTTTTTGGAGGAGAAAAATAATTATTCCTCTTCATTTTCCTAAGACATGTTTATAAGATAAATAGCAGGNGTGATCTTCTCGAGCTTCTCACTAAGCTTCGTAATCACTCCAACTTCTCATCTTATCTTCTTTTCAAGTAACTACCTTAATTTTTTTGCTTCTTTGATTTTATATATCAAGTCTTAGCCTTATGAACTTGTATCATTTTGCCTCAAGTATTGTTACTAGTTTGTTTTTGTACTTTGAAACACTTTTTTAAATGGAGGATTCATGTATAGCATGATGGACTTGCAGAAGTGAAAAGAAAAGTTACGCTGAGAAAAGCATTAAAAAACACAAACCAGGGTAAAGTTACTGTTGGAAGTTGGAAATCAAAGAAAAAGTCAAAACGGGGAGGAGAAGTATTGAGAAAGAGAAAAGAAAGTTAAAACTTAACAAAATAGTGAACAATAAACTCCCTACATAATTTGAAGCCAATCTTAGTATTTAACTTGGGTGGAGTGGAGCGCACAACAAATTTTAAAACAGCTTCCCTTCATAAGTGTTGGCTAAAATCTCAAAGGTGAAGCATTTTTTTTCATTCATCATGTTAAATGAATATGAACAACAAAATGCAAGTCACACATTTAGTTTAGTATTTCAGAGTTTAGATCTTTTGTAACTAGGACTACTTTGTCGCAAGTAATTTCTTATATTCTTTCATTTCAATGAACCATAGGTTAGCGGGACTTCTTGAGATGTTATCTTTTTTAACGTAGATGCTGTTAAATCATTTGACATGGACCTTGTGTTGTGAGCCATGTGATATACTATGTCATGTGTATGTTGATTATATATAAATATGAGCATTGAGCTAGCCCCAAACAGTGATCCAATTTGACTCTTCTTTTTACCACCCATTGACCACTACATATGAAATTTTACATGTCTACTTTCAACTTTATTAGGCGTTCTTCTGTTAGAGTATTAGTAGAAAAGGGATATAACTATGTCTGTGGCGGATGATATATGGATTGGATCCCCCAAGATTGGCTATTGTCAAAAGGTTGAAGTGGAACAAAAGCCTACATTAGGATGTTTGGGCACACCCTGGAGCAATGTTATGTTGCTCATCCATAGTTCAGGAGAACCTATGCAGCAGAAGAGCTGCTAAAACATTTCCAGTGATGGTTTGGTTGGTCAGGATACGATGGCAGGCAATGAAGATAATGTTGAGGCAGAAATTACACAAGGAAATGAGCATTTGTTTAAGGAGGAGCATTTAGAACAGCAGACTCAAATTGAAAACTAAACTGATAACCAGATTGAGACGAGGAGCGAAGCTGTCATACAGATTATTGGTTTGATGAATCAACAAGATTTTGACAGAAACATTTCCAAGGTGAACCAATGAATGCAAAACATGGCAGGCCTTTATCGAATACCAGGAAACAACTTTTCATTCAACAGATTTTGATGAGGAACATGCTAATTTAAACACTGATCTAACAGTATCAGAGCATATATTTCAGGTGAAAATTGACATGGAAATAAATTGGTCGTTATGCAGGCTACATCACTGGAGGATTGGAATGAGGAGGATGATACTGTGCAAGCTGAGGATGTAGAATCAGCAAGGCAACAGGTGGAAGATGACTGGCTCATCCAAAAAACTAAAAAATGGGAGAATAAGGGTATGAGGGAGCTTAAAAATTTACAACAACTTTCTACCCAACTAGGATCACAGAAATTGAGCCATGTTCTACTTATGGATGAAGAAACTTCATCTAGGCCATCTGGAAGAGGGAAATCTTTATCTAATGCATCTAATGATGATTTGGAATGTTAGGGGCATTGCTAAGGCCAATGCATCTAACAGGGTCCGAAATCTGGTAAAGATTCATAAGCTTATATTTTTTGCTCTTTTAGAACCATTTGTTGCAGCTGCTAATACATAAAAAAGTTGGGGAGACTCAATTCAGTGGCCAATTGCGGTAATAAGATTCAGGTACTTCAGAAGAATGAAGTAGAGATTCAAGTGCTTCTGAATGACTATCAATTCTGCATCTGCAAATTGCAGTTGATGAGGTGCTGATTCACTGTACTGTGGTCTCTGCTGGATGTTCTATGGAGTCCAGAAACCTGCTCTGGGTAAATGTGAGGAGGTTGAGCTCCAATCTTAGTGGTGCTTGGATACTTGGTGTGTATTTTAATATGATTACATCTGCAGCTGAAAATTGGGTGGGAGTGCACCAAATCCAGGGATTATGACTGAGTTTAATGATGCTATCTGTGATGCAAACCTGTTTGAAGTTGCTCTTTCAGGTTGCCCTTTGACCTGGTATAGAGGTAGGCTCTATGAAAGGCTAGATAGAATTTTAGTTGATGTTGATTGGAAGGAAGTTTTTCATTATTCTCAGTTGACCCATCTAAGCAGAACTGTGTCATACCATGCCCCTTTTTTATTAACCTTCGGAAAATTCAAAAAACGGGCAAAGCTCCATTCAGATTCCTTAATATGTGGATACAACACAAGGATTTCCAGAAGTTCATTAAAGATGCTTGATATACTACTTTTAATGGTAACCCATGAATGTGATGAGTAAGCTTAAAAGCTGGAATTGGAATGTCTTTGGTGATATTACAACCAAGGTGAAATATGTTGAAGATAAAGTTTGTAAATTGGAAAAGGAGGTGTGTGGGAATCCTTGTGTTAAGGGGGATCATGTGCAGGCCCATCCGGATCTCTTAGAAGCCATGAACATGGAGGAGAGCTACAGNTTCTTATAAAATTTAATTTTGCGACTGGACAGATGTCTCTAAGTAATCAATGTAATAGGTCTGAGTGAATCTCTTGATAACCAGTCGAGTCTTGTCCTGTTCTAAAAAGTCGTCAGAATTATACTTGATTGTAAACACTCATTTGCATCCGACAGTTTTCTTTCCTCTAGGTAGATCAATGAATTTCCATGTGCAATTTTTTTCAGAGCTTTTAGGTCATCGAAGACGGTCTCACTCCACTTGAAAAATTTAGAGCATCCTGCACGATATTAGGAATCTCCATACACAACAAAAATGTAGTAAAAGCTCAAAAATATGGGAGAAAGATTTTTATATGACACAATGAGATAATGGATGTTTGGAGCCAAATCTCATCCGCCTTACAAGCAATAATAAGATGACTGGAATCATTTGATTTAAGATAACAACTAGACTCAGGTTTAGGACTAGAAGCTCAGACCCCGAAAGTGGACTTGATCATTGGTTAAAAGCTCAGTGAGGACATTACCTAAAGAATTCATGAATATTGGACAATGCAAACGATTCAAAGACTTTTTTGAGTTGTCCTTTGTCGCAAGTAGACAATATCAAATGGTGTCAATGTCGTTATTTTTTATGTTTCTTCTTTGTTAGTTGTTATAGGATTATGAACATCATTAGATGTCATTGTCAATATCTAAAAAACTCGACTCATTTTCTCCTAATATAATATAACTTGAATTTTCATGTTGAATGATGTTCATGTTAGGGAGATATTATTTTGCATCTCCGATTTGAAGAAAGTTCTGAAAATCAATAGTAGAATCTATGTTTTATATCTCTCCCCAAGAAGATGAGGTGAAAAAGTGTTGTGATTCAAAAATAGTGACATGGAAACTAGCATTTTTTAAAAATATGATTAAAATATTTATCTCCAATAGGAGCATAACCAACGAACATACATTTAATGGCTCGGGATTCAAGTTTTCCTTGATTATGACTGAATATGAATAAATGCAGTACACTCAAATATTTTTAAAGAAAAAAAAGATAAAAGCATAATTGTTAGATAAATTTTATGAAAAATATAAAAAGGTTTCTCATAATTCAAAACTTTATTGGGTTGTCTATTTAATAAGAAATGTATCAATAAGAACGACTTCACCCCAAAAATATTTTGACACATGATTTGTAAATAGCAAAGTCTGTATTACTTCCAATAAGTGTTTTTTTTTTCAGTCAGACCATTTTGTTGTGGTGTGTCGACACAAGAACTTTGATGAACTATTTCTTTTTCGGAAAAAATTGACCCAAAATATTTTTGAAATATTATTGGTTATTATCACTTTGAAATATTTAAATAATTTTTTTGAAATTGTGTCTGTACCATTGTGTAAAAGTTTTTTAAAATTATTTTCATTAAATACACCCAACTTAATCATGTTTGATCATCAATAAAGATAACAAACTATTTTTTTCCTAAGTGTAAGGATGTTTATAAGGACCACAAATATCACTATGAATCAGAGTAAAAGATATAGCTGGTTTCTAACTTGGAAAGTCAAAAACATGATGTTTGACAAACTGACAGACTTCACATTGAAAAGATGATAATTTTTTATTTTAAAATAAACTAGGAAACAAGTATTTTAAAAATTGGAATCTAGGATAACCTAAACTATAATGACATAGCATAATATCATTGTGTTTAGAAACAAAACAAGAATTTAAACAAGTAATTTTTCTATTCGCATTAAGGTCATCGTCAAAGTAATAGAGGCTATCGTATTGCTTAGTATCGTCAATCATCCTCCCAATGAAAAATTCTTGAAACTCACAATAAAAAGAGTAAAAATTAACTTGACACTGAAAATCAAAAGTAATTTTGTTAATGGACAATACATTACAGGACAAATTGAGAACATTGAACACATCACAAAGGATTAACAATGAGGTAAGTTTGATAGTTCCTATCCCAACATTTACCAAGAGAAAATCATCAATAACTTTGACAATCCAAGGATAAATAAAATTATGATTAACACCTAAAAATGAAATAGCTAGAGACTTACCCTTTTGAACTGAATAGTAAGATAGAATTGGTGATAAATACGGAGATTGAAACAACTTGTGCAGATGCTCTAATTGTTACTTGGTGAAAGGTATTTCATCTGGTTGGTAAAAGACTCTTGAATTTCATTAACAATAGGTTAATAGGTCTGACTTTCACGTTTAGATTTTGGCCTCCAATTTGCGGGTTGATCATGAAGCTTGCAACTTGTATGATATTATCAGAGGAGAGAAGATGATGAGTGAAAAGTTGAGTAGATTTTGATCACGAGTTATATAGGTGCTTATAGCTGAGTAGAGGAGTTGGTAGCTCTAACGAAGAAGCCCAAGGGGTTGAAATAGACTAAGTAATTGATGGGCTTACTACTGATCGGTTCGATTCTCCGGTTCACGACACTAGAGAATAGAAGCCTTCTCTGTGAAAACTAGAGGAATAAGAAGTAGTATATTCCTTAAATCACAAATTCTAATGGCACCGAAGATTGAGAAGAAATCAGCAAAGAAGAAGCCCGCCGTCGAGAAGGCCACCACCAAAAAAATAAAAAAGGCAAAGAGAAAAAGAAGAAAGCAAAGGTGGCGGAGAAAATACCAATCGAAAAGAAACCTCACAGTGAGACACAACTTCCAGCGTCAAAGAAATGTGACAAGGAATTGAAATGCTCTATATCGTCGTAGGTCTAAAGCCCTCAACGATGGATTTGTGAGGAAGTTGTTATTCAGTCATTGTTGCAATCCAATCATTGCCTTTTGAGGTCTCCGAATTTCGCAATCCAGTCATTTCCTTCCCAACAAGCTCTAATTGCGATTGTCTTACGAGGGGTCTCCGAACGTCATGATCGAGTTGTTGCCTTCCCAACCACAATCCTAGTTGTTGCCTTCCTAGCTAGCTATAATCGAGACTATATAAATAGGGGCCGGTTGTGGAGAACAAAACCCACGAACATCTCAACGGGATTAGGTCGTTGTTTCAAAAGCTAAGCTAGGCTCTGATACCTACTAGTTTTTTGGAGGAGAAAAATAATTATTCCTCTTCATTTTCCTAAGACATGTTTATAAGATAAATAGCAGGGGAAGGCCAAAATTCTCATGCTAAAAAAAGGAAATAGAAATTAATAACAATAGCTAATTCTAAAAGTAGAAGCTACTCAAAGTAAAAAAATGATAAAAGTAAAAGATATCAAAGAGGAAAATTATGGCATTTCTCTCCCTTGGAAAACATTGTAAGCTTTAAAAAGTTGTGGAAATTCATTCACTCTTCTACCCCCATGTCATGAACGTCTACCCCATCTCCTTCACTTCTTTCCCATTAGCTTTTGAGTTACCATGGAATACTCTATAAATAGTGGTCAATATATTCATATATTATTATGTTATGATGATGTTTAAATGAAGGCTTGTTTCAATTGAATTTACTACTCTTTAATGTATGCTTTCCACCACAAAGTAATAGACAACTTGAGAATATGAATGAGCCCATGCCTCTTACAGAAAGGCTTCCCAAAAAAAAGACGTAAACTAACACAAGAACAATTTGAAGGGGACACTCCACCAGTGATTGTTTTAAATAAATCACAAGTTAGATCGCCATTAACTTATCATCACTTCGTGACAAGCAATAGGATGCAGACTTCAATTATAAAAAGTCATAAAAGATGTTAAATTATGACTCAATATATCACAGAAAGCCAACAAAGTTAAACAACTTAAAACTCTATAAGCATCAGATGACAGCTTGCCTACAAAAACTTTGTTAGCACATATTGAAAGCATATCAGAGATCAAGATAATATAAAAAAAGGTATCGGCCTCCTTACTCTATGCATATTTTTTTTGGCATATGGCAGATTGATAAAGAATGGTTCTTCATCATTGACCTCTTTTATAGAAGGGACCTGCCCGCTCCATAGATATTCACTAAAAACTAGACCTATTCAAGAGAAAAAAAAGTACCATAAGACAAACTGCAAAAATAAAAATATTGAAAACTCAACACATGCATCACAAAAGAAATTATAACCATACAAATTAACATGACAATATGATAATTTTCACTGACACAGGCATGCTGTTAACAGGTATCAGAAAAGGAGTTTCACATAACTGCAGGAAAAGTTAATACACACGCATAGCATTTTGCAATGGAGAAGATTAGCCATAATGAAAGCTTTAAATATAAAATGAAAATCTGTGAGGTTGTCGAAGTCCAACTCCACATGAATCTAAACGAGTTAAGAAACTCAAAGTCAGACATTACAAGACAATGCCATGAAGTCAGTGGCAAAAAGAAGTCTTTTGTCTCCATGATATCATTCTAGGGCTCCCAGAAGGTGTTTACCCGGTGGGATGAAAGAGGGAGGGGTGGGGAGATAATATGTGAGTTTGGCAGCGCTTGGAAGGGGTGGGATGCAAAATCTGCTGTTCGACAGCAGATTCGGTGTCAATCAACGGCTATCCCAGCTGAAAACAGCGAGGATGACAACAAAATGGTGTGGTACGGAGGTCGAGGAGGTTCCACCACCTATTCCTGAGCAAGATACAGACAAGTCAATTACAAAAGAAAAAGATAACGCCATAAAACAGAGAACGTCCTCCAAAACAACGACAATAACCAAAAGTCTCCAAAATCAAAAAATAATTACATATAAATAGTTCTCTAATAGCAAATAACCTATTTAGAAAGTAAAGAAATAGGAAAGAACCAGAAAAGGAAAAAACTTAGAAGAAAATTTGATGCAAATAAAAAGGTTCTTGAGTCTTGTTATTCCCGCAATCGTGAGTGTTATAGGGTGCTAAATTGCAGAAAATTTTCAAACAGTGCAAAATCTGGCATCCTCTTCAAGTATCATGGAACTACTACGATCGAGATTGCGGGATTTGCAATCCAGTGAATTTGGCAAGGCAATTTTTGTGTGATTCTCCCCAGCTAGAAGAAACTTCTTATTCGTCTCTAGAAAGAAGCTGTATCCCACTTTTGAATTTTAATTCCCACGAAACATCTAAGAAGATTTATGATACCGGAGTTAACATAAACTACGATAGAAATGAAATTATCATTGCAAATTAAAATATTACAACGAAAACAAAATAAGAAATAAGCAACAAACAAACACAAACAACACCCTAGGGCAAAGACGAGGGTGGTGGCTAGCGGCTAGCGGTTGGACGACAGGGGGGAGGGTTGGTTGGGGCTTGCGGTAGTAACGAGTTGTGTTAGAGGGAGTTACAACAGTTGTGGAATGAACTGGATGGAATTACGGTGCAATGAGGGATGGTTGGACATCAACCTGTAGCCGGATGGTTGCAGCAGGCATAAGGAAGTGGGCTGGAGGCAGTATCACAACGAGGAACACGAGGAGTTTGGTGTAGGTATGGCACAGCATCAGGGAGTGGACCTGGCCGTGGAGATTGGACGCTGAGGAAGTGTGGGTAAGGTAGCTGCGGTGGAGATTGGGAGCAAAGGAAGTGTGGATAAGGTAGCGGCGGCAAAGAGGAGCGATTGGAAACAAGAGAGGGGGACTGAGGAGGGGAGTTGGGAAAGATGGGTATCCCCGCAGGATCGAGTTACAGTTGAGGCATCTCTCAAATCTTTGGAGAAGATCATCACCCCAGACGAGTTACAACCGGAGCACCTTCTCGACTTTGGATTCAGCCCTAGAAGAGAAAACAACCGCTGACGACAAGTTGGACAAAATTCTGAAATCGGGAAGAAAAAACTAAACCCTATGACAACAAACACGCATATTTATAATAGATATAGAGGGGAGAAAAAAGAAAAGGAATGAGGGAATAATTCCTGTCCAATGAAAGAGGAGAGAAGGGGGGCAGTTCAGCCTCTTGCTGGACCAAGGGTCTTCTCCTGCTGAACCCAATGGCTGGTTCAGTCAGGCAAGGCCTCCCCGTAAGTCCTCGCATCAGTCTCCAAAGTTACGGTTCACTACTCCTTTCAGGTCATCTATTTATGAGTGCGCAAATGAAATGAATTGGGACTTAACACCCTGCTTACTACAAAGGCACTTTTACAAATTGCTGAAAAAATTCCCACTCCTATCTGAAGTGATAACATGATGGACCTCCTTTAGTAGTGGCAACCTGAGAGATAAGTTGTTACTCGACAATCTTGAAAATCCATTGTTACCTGATTCAGTCATATTTATAATATGTTAATCACGTTTATAATATGTTAATCACGTAATGCTTCTATCACCGGCTCAATCTAAAGGATTTGTTGAATTACTAACTCTCCCTCATTTGCTAAGAACCGGTAGTCATCCTTTAAGTCATCAATTTTTTCAGTGTCTCCAGTGTCATTGCCTATATTTTCACTGCTCTCTATTATGTGAATGAAATTGTCTTCTTGTTTGGGCAATATGATGCAATGTGCCCCAAAACCACGACACTTAGCATTTCTTGGTTGGGACGGATTTGGGAGTGCTTGTGGGCTTCACTTTTTCTCTACTCTAGATTGATTTCTCCTTTGGTGGGATTATCTAGGGTGCTCGATTATGTCTACTCTTATTGCTTGATCTAATAGTTGAACCTTGCCTGAAGGGTGGTGTGAATATGATACTATTGTGTTGTTTCTCCACCTTCAGGGCTAGGATCTAGACATCCTGTAATATCCATTAAGGTAGTAATTGTATCATGTTGTCGATGAACAGTCTCAATCCCCTAAGATATCGAGTTATGGTGTTCTTCTCGGGCTCCACTAGCTCACCCTTCAGTATAAGTTGCTAGAACTCAACTGTGTACTCCTCGATTGAGAGATCTTGTTGTTGTTAGTGAAGAAGTATCAAGAGCATGTATTATATGTAATGAACTGGTAGGTACTTGCACGACATCACTCTTTTAATATTGGACCAAGTAGTGATTTAACTTTTCCCTTCTCGCTATCAAAGACACTTTAGATTCTCCCACCAAACGATGCACTCTTTTTCAACTTAATGATGGCTAGCTTTACATTTCTATCCAGTGGAATTTCCTCGCACTCAAAGATTCCTTCTACTACTTAGAGAAATTCAATGAACTCGTTCAGATTCATACAACAGTCAAAATCTACAAAGTTAATTTTCACTCCAAAATCCTGACTTGTCCTCAAATATTTTTTTTTATAGAGGTACTAAGTTTGGTTAGGTGCATTTTTGGCTTGGAAGCAACGAAGAGAAGTCTTTAAGAAAAAATTTAGGATTTTTCGGGCTCTAATATGAAATGACACTGTTCTAGAGCTCTTAGAAAGATTTTAAGAAGTGGACTGAGTGGGGAGGTGATCGTGGGATAGCAATTTAAGGGTATAAGAAACGAAATCTGCTGTTGGACTGCAGATTTGAATGATTCAGTTGTTGTCTGGGCTGAAAATTGTGGTCGAACGGAGAAACAACGAGATATGGGCGGCGAGGAGGATGCGCCGCCTATTCCTGCACAAGCTACAGGCACAACATTTATAAAAAGATGATGATACAACACTTTTTAAGACAAGAAGTAGAGAATAAACTCCAAAATACTTAAAACAAAAGCCTACGACATATAAAAAAGTTCATTAACAAAAAGTAATCCAATAAAAAATAGAAATATAGGAAAGAAATCAAAAAAGGGAAAAAAAACATGCTAAAAATTGAGAGTCGGTCTTCTGCTTTAAACCTGCAATCATAGGGCTTCATAATGATTCCACGGAATCGTGGTATTGCAAAAGTTCCTGCACCACATCGCTGAATAGCAGAATTCCCACGATCGGAATTGCGGAATCTCCGGTCCACGAATTTGCATGACACTCCCGCATCATATTACATGTTGTTATAGAAGCAAAATTGATTATGTCCATTACAAATAGTTGATATCATATGTATTTGTAGTATGAGAGATCTACTAGTGTTGATTTTAGCTTACCACGCAAGAACAATAGGTATGCCCAAATTTGCTTGACGAATATCAAATACTCAATTCTTAAAAATTAGTTGTTTAAGACATGATAATTTAATGAAAATTTGAAAGTTTATACTAATGAAAATAAAAAATATGAGACAAGAAATTTGATGATTTAAGCATTATTTTGGCCCCTGGGAGGAACAAGCGTTCTCTAGTGTCCAGGCTGGTTTAATTCAGTTCACTTCTAGTTTTATGATTCTCAGTAGAGGTTTGTTTTACTGTTAATTTTGGTTTCGATGCTATTTCAGCCGATGCATCTTCACTATTAATGTATTCATATCGCTAATTGTTGTTCCTTGAGGTGTTGATTTTGGATATTGAAGTTATTTATTCATTGTTGCCTATGGCCAGATCCCGTACAAAATCCATTTTTCTTTGAAGCGTGAATAAGCAATTTCCAAATGTTCCTTGTGATCTAAGTGATATTATGAACATGATTTACAGTAATTCATGAGATTTGTGCAATAGAAAACATGAGGAATTCAGGTTTTAGATTCAATCGTCTGCCAACAGAATAACTTTCTATGATTATAAAAGGGAATATTAATGCACGTGAAAAAAGAAAAATTGGTTAATGAAATTCATGCTTTCTTCTAAAGCATGCTTGCTTATTGAATGTCAATTATTTGAAAGTAATCCAAGCGTTGATTGACATCTTCCAAGATAAGCCATCACCTTATATTGACGTGAGGCACGGATCTCTAATTTGGTGAATTTCTTCCATTTTAGCTTTTTATCAACATATGGTTTTATGTGTTCAAATCTTTGCAGTGTGGTTTTTGTCATCTTTTTATTTTTGTCAAACTTGAATCTCATTGGTAAATTTTATGTTTTGGAATCCTTAATTTACTCTTTGGGGTAAATTATATGCATTTTTTTTTAGTTTATCAAAAGAGAAGAATTGTTATCTGAATTAAATAATCAGGGACTACATCCATTTGTCCTTACTAGCAAGATTTTATGCATCTCATTCTAAATTCCTCTAGAAAGCCCAAAATTCTAAGATGTCTGGCATCCATTTTTTGCATAAAAATGAGTAAAAAGAATAAAAAAGGATGAAAAAGCTGTTACTTGCACGATAAGTATTCAGTGTCCTCAGTTGAATTGATTGATATGATTTAATATTGCAGTACATATGGACTGCAGTTACTGCACCAAAAGAAGCAAGAGCCATTGGAGTGGAGGAACCAATGTAGTTAGCCAACGTTATCCCAAGCATGATGCCAACAAACTTGCTTACCATTCCTTGGGCTTCACCTTTTGCAATAACCTGCAAGGATACACGAGCAATGAAAATGAGCTTAATTACAAAGCAAACACAGAACATAAGAATATATGAGGATTGAGGATAGACTATTAACTAGGCCACCTTTATAGGGACTATAAAACAAAGCGAAGAAAATGGAGTCTTTTATTTGGCCTTACCATCAGCCCACATGCACACCCCAAATGATCCCCTACAGACATTGGGGTCTATTACATTGGAGGACAAAAGAAAACTAAGCCAACAGAACGTGTCAAGTTCAAGATATCACAACCAAACTTTACAACTTTTGAAGCACAATGGAAAGCAGAAACAGACAAAGATCTCAAACTACGTTTCTAGCATCCACATAGACAGCCCAAGCAGGCGGGAGTGATCAGGCATAAAATAGGAGGGAACAAATTTGACATCACAAAGTTACTGGTTTTGGCAAACAGTCATCATTATAAAAAAATAATAATTAGGCATTGAAATGCTGATAGAAATCCGCATGTATAGACTTACCTCCGCAAAATTCCTATGCACTGCAAAACCTGCATAGAAACAGCTTCTTGTGGCACTCTGCTAAGAAACAAGCAAAAATTTAGTCCAGTAGCAGTTTCAAGTAATTAAATTCATAGCAAACACACAAAAATTGCAATTTCAGAATTGCATCATCATTATCATTACTCTTATTCCAATTATTTTGGGGTCATCAATTCCTGAATTAGAAAATAATCATAATTCAGTGAGCCTAGTGACAAAACTTGCAAATAGGAATTCTGTATTTTAAAAACGATGTGTGCTGTACAGTCATTCAAATGTATTTTGCAAGCTCTTGGTCCGTTTATTATGTATTTTATCAATTTGGGATATCTTATTATAGCAAATTATATCACAGCAGGAACAACATGGAGTATGATCTCTTATGGTACATGGGCATCAACGTTAGGGATATCAACCTAGGAAACAGCATAAGAAGAGAATGGAAACTCTTAAGAAAATGAAAAGAGCCAAATAGCACCAACGCACAAGAAAATTTATTTGTCCCAAATGAAACATTGACCGAGAAAAAGCATGTCAAAAAAAGAAACCATGTCATAAAATAAGACACCAACAAAGACATACGGAAAGGCTTAATAAAGGCCAACAAGCCGAACTCTTCCCAAAGCATTGAAGTATATGTAGATAGTGAAAGAGAAGATCAGAAAACCTGCCCAGCAAATGAAACCACCAACAAATATTTACAGCATAAAAGAACTGTAATGCAACTACACCTTTGTCTGCCTGATAATCATTAAATATAGCATGGAAAACTCATTAAACTTTAGCGTGAATATAATATGTCATAGGAAATGGATTACTTGATAATAATAAATAAATTGCAATGCAAAAACTGATGATTTAATGATGCACATTCCACCAGCCTGCCATTATCTTCAACTTTACAAAGAATATTCCAAAGCAGATGAGTAGGAATAGGATGTACAAATATAGGGAAACATGGAACTATCATGTATTAGTAAAGCATAGGAAAATGGGGGTTGACATGCATCAACTATAAAAATAGCATAGCCATGGTAAAAGGGTTGGAACATGTAAGTTGACAAGTAATTAAAAAATAGTACATGAAATATAAGAAGTGACCTGTATCAAAGCAGCCGCAGAACGAGTAGCCCCTGCAGCCGATCCAATCAAAACAAATGTTTGAGGAAAAGCAGGAGTCATGATCTCCATTCCATATGCAGCATTTTCTAGTAGGTCTGCAAACAACCTCCATCCCTTAGGGTTTACATCAAAATGACGACCATATTTTGATAAGAATATTTTGCTGAGGTACCCAATGCCATCCTTTAGCACCCAGTTGATAGCAGCAGCCGTAGGAATTGCACCTTTTCCCAACCCAACAGCATAGAGCAAAGCCTGGTTGAATAAAAGCATGCAAAACCAGACTATTTCAGTCATTTTTTTCAACGAACACATCAGGTGTGGAAGGAAAACAAATCATTAACCAGTGTATATAAGGGGCTTTTGTCACGGTTTTGTTAATGTTACACATTTTCTAAGCATTTATGATGAATTAACTGGTTCAGTTATAATGAATCATGTTATGTTCCGATGACTTTTGCTGTGACATGATAAATTACGCATGCTAATCATTCATAGTATAGAACCATATCTTTTAAACCCTAAACCGTAAACCCTAATGCACTAATGGATAACGAAGAAATGGACTAATGCAATTATATAATACACTATCAAACTGCCATGGTGGTTATTGGCGTTTATAAATATATATTATGAGACTCTTTCTGCTAGACACCAAGCATGATGTCCACTAACATTGGCGCCAAATTAATTGGTCAGTTATTTATGCCCCATCCAAAATAGGTTCATGTGTCACAATCATCCTAGATCTCCCGAATGACTAACCAAGTTCTCATAATTTGCATGGCTCAAAACAAGAACCACGACAAGAAAAATGCTTATTGTTACACTTCATATTTTATAACATAATGAATATAAAAGAGTTTCATGTGAGTCATGCCTAACCCTACAGAATGATTAGTAGATATTTCTCAGAAGGTTTAAATTGGCTTGCATGGCAATCCACTAGGAAATAAATTAACATCACAATAAGTTCCAGACCCCATTAGTGGATATATGCAAAATAACTGTTACATGCCATACTAAAATATATTTTATTTTAATTTCAAAGTCTATAGAACAACGTAAGGACATACTACAAGTTCACAAGTTAACACCAAAGCTATAAAATGATAATAAAACTGCATTGGAGCTAAAGATGAGCTGTTAAAATACACGAGTCTTAGATCACCTAGACAAAATATCAGGGCAGCATGCAACTTCAATATTTGTTTTGCCATTACTATGTCTGGCTAGGAAACAAGCGCATATGACAGTCATATTTTCAAATATTCCATTCCAGATAGCTACAATTTACAATGCTACCACCTAGTAAGACTTCTTATAGTTAATTTATTGGGCACAACTATGATTAAAATTTAATAAGATGTCAATAAATTGAATAGAAAAATACTATCTTGTTAATGTTGGGTCCCATTGTAAAGAGATTTCACAAAGCACTATTGAAAGACAAATATCATATTCCATATTATACAAAGAATACTCGATCAATACAGGGGAGACGAGGCATTCAACAAGGTGTAATCAAGAGGTCACTAAGTGTAGAATAGAAGCCCTACATTTAATAGTCCACTAGAGGAACTAATGTTTCAAAGAAGTGATTATAAGATTGATAGGATGCAATAATTGTGATAGTTTAAGAAGCAAAATAAGAAATAACATTCAATGAATATAAAGACAAAAAGACAACGAAAAAGGAGTCAAAATTAATCAAAATTGATGAGAAGTTATAGCTTTTTGTTTTCTTTTTTTTATCAAATAATGGTTAAAATATCTAGCCATATGACACTTAGAACACCTGCTTGAATTAAAATTTAAGAAATGTTGTTATAATTAATAAAATAATATTATAAATTAATTTCACTCAAGTATGATCCTACCCATATCCAAGCAATCAATAAAATAAATTACAAGGGTAAATATTATCGAAATCAAAATTCAAAACATTAAATTAGTTAACGAGTTGTTGTAGATAGTATAACAAGCTAGATCGCCACAAATTTGTCAATAAAGTGGCGTTAAATTTTTGGATGAACCACTCTTAGCTAGCTTGCAGATTGCCGCCATATGTTTAAAAATTTCATTAAGTTAGCATGTCTCCATAAACTATTTAATAGATCATTGTTAAACTATGATGCATGAACACTTCTAACTAAGAAGTTGTGTAGTGTTGAACATGTATCGGACACGGAAACGACTCTGACTCATCATAAAAGTGTCCAATTTAAATAAAAAAATACATACACATGACACGTGTATGCAATGAGCAGAACACGTGTGTCATAAATTAAAGAATTAAAATTTTCTAAAAAATATTTTAAAGATTAAAATTAATATATATATATATATATATATATATTTATATATTTATGTAAAACTTAAGAAATACTTACATACATATTAGACAATTTTTATGTATTTACATATCTAACACCTAAATTTCAAATTTTATATATATGTTNTGAGGGATTGTAAGCATGCAATCAGATGAAAAACCAGTTGAATCATTTAGCTTAATGTCACCCAAATCCTTCCAGCTCTTAAATCCAGAAACCACAAAGCATATAGTTCAGCAAGATTTAGACAAACTTAATAATAGCCTATGCAAACAATCATCATGATTTAAAAGTTAAAAAAAAATTGCCTGAAGAACTTGATCCAATTTGCATCAGCATGCTCATAAAAAATGCACATGTCAATATTCTATGGCATTTGTTGATGGGGACAGAAACTCTGAGTATTATCATGCATGCATTAACATTAAAAAGAAATGTTATGCTATTCATAAAATTAAAAGTGCTAGTGGGCATTTGTTTTGTTAATTACATATAAATGTTTTAATATTCGCTCGTTCATGATATATTTCACAACAAATGTATATTTTTAAAAAAAATCTGTCTATCTATGGAAAACAATAGAGGACTACAAATTGATAATTTTTAATAAGAAATAACCAGCAGAGATTCGCAAAAAGAAAAGTTAATGGTTAGGCCAGCAACTAAGGATGCGAAGAACCTGAGTTGAAAGAACNATTGCCTGAAGAACTTGATCCAATTTGCATCAGCATAAAAAATGACACATGTCAATATTTTATGGCATTTGTTGATGGGGACCGAAACTCTGAGTATTATCATGCATGCATTAACATTAAAAGGAAATGTTATGCTATTCATAAAATTAAAAGTGCTAGTTTTAATATTCGCTCGTTCATGATATATTTCACAACAAATGTATATTTAAAAAAAAAAAATCTGCCCATCTATGGCAAACAATAGATGACTACAAATCGATAATTTTTAATAAGAAATAACCAGAGAGAGATTCGCAAAAAGAAAAGTTAATGGTTAGGCCAGCAACTAAGGATGCGAAGAACCTGAGTTGAAAGAACNTTGCCTGAAGAACTTGATCCAATTTGCATCAGCATGCTCATAAAAAATGACACAAGTCAATATTCTATGGCATTTGTTGATGGGGACAGAAACTCTGAGTATTATCATGCATGCATTAACATTAAAAGGAAATGTTATGCTATTCATAAAATTAAAAATGCTAGTTTTAATATTCGCTCGTTCATGATATATTTCACAACAAATGTATATTTTAAAAAAAAATCTGTCTATCTATGGCAAACAATAGAGGACTACAAATCGATAATTTTTAATAAGAAATAACCAGACAGAGATACGCAAAAAGAAAAGTTAATGGTTAGGCCAGCAACTAAGGATGCGAAGAACCTGAGTTGAAAGAACGCCACTTATTTGACTGGCAATTCCCTGGACCGCTCGCCAGAGAGAATATTCAATATAGTCGGCACTCACGCTGCCAGGGTATCCCTCCGGCAGCATTAACCTGAAAAAAAAATCCTGGCATCGCTGCCAGAAGATCCCCACGAATCGTGGACCTAGCACACTAGAAGAGAAGGTGTTTCCGCCTTGCTCTCGGCCCTCGACAACAAAGGAATCACACGATAAATCGGGTGACAGCCCAGTCCACTTGCCGCCCCTCACCTCCCACACGACCGTGCCGCCCAAAGATGTCAACGTGGCTGAGGCAAGGGCTACAGCTGGGGGGAGCGCATGATAGGCGGAATACAAGAAGGCAAGGAGGGTTACAGAAGCCCTGACGCGCTGGCCCTTCCAATCATCTGGTTCAAAATGGTAATGGCTCTCTTTCCACCACCACCAGCAGGGCCTAGGCCCGTTCTTACCATTTCGGTTCCCGCCGTTCCCGGGGATGCTACCTCCTGCGTCGTCGAG
>JXCR01060483.1:35174-72121 GCA_002079205.1 Phalaenopsis hybrid cultivar
ATGTTAAGATCATCCGACTGAATCCAATATGAAAGCGCTCAGTCGTGATGCCAAGATCGTGTAGCTAAACTAAAAAAAGGAAGTGGTTGGCTGTGACACCCTAATCATCCAAATAAACCTTGACTTACTCAAATTCTTCTCATTCACAAAAACGATCCCCTACCCAACAGTGACAAGCTCCATGAGGCACAAGGGGTAAATCATTTCAGGAGATCATTATAAAGTTAGTTAATTTTTGTGTCAACGAGGGCCAAGTACCAAGCTACCAATAAACAAGATACTACGCAGAGTCGGTAAGATAAATTAAATGAAGCATGAAACAAGAATTCAGGTATAGACAAAAGGAAAAAGAAAATTTTTCTTTTCTTTAAGAAAAAAGGGGCTTACATGTGAAAAATGTTTCTTTTCATTTACATGGTCTATTTATAGTGACTGATTTGTCGGTCGGAAATAATCAAGAAAAAAAAATTTAAAATATCAAAAAGTTACATAAACACACAAAAAATAAAAAGAAGAATAACAAAGGAAGGGCCTTTATGGATGTGGATCAGTTGTCCCTTCCAGCTTCGTCTTCGTCCTGTTGCACTACCTCACCACCTTCTTCTTCTTAGTCAAAAAGGAGGGCAGCAAATAGATTCATGGCCATACATTTTGGCTCAACCAACTATCCTTCCCCAAAGCTTTCGACAACCAAGGTCATTCCACAAAACTCTGTTCAAAAGAGCCTCGACATGATCCTCTAACGTCACCATCCCGATCATTCATTCCTTCAACACCTTATTCTCCTCCATAAGAGCCATCATTGTCTACTCATTTGTACATCCTTTTCTTCTAAGCTTGAGTTGATTCCCTTATTTTTTTCTTTAAGTTTACAAGTTACACCTTGGCTTTCCACATGTCTTATATCTCTTCAGACATTTGTTCATTAGTCACAATCTTTCTACTCTTACGTCTGAATGAGGACCTTTGATTGAAAATGTGTGATTGAATGAACTGATTTAAAGCTTCTCCTTGATCTATAAATCTCATCCACCTCAGCATCAAGTATAGTCACTCTGACCAAACCACTTCTATGGGGTACTCTGAAGCATCAGAAGTCTCTCTGATAGGCAAATTGGTATACGAATTGCTTTGAGTATCCACCATGACAAAGCAATGATTTATGATGGCCCACGCATTACAGTTCCCCTCAATTAAGGAAACCTATCTTTAAGTAGAACCTCCATCTCGTGATGGAGGAGGAGTGGAATGGAACTCACATCAGCCAGCTCTTTCCCCTCTTGGTGGGGAGCGATTTGCTCTCCAGTTTCGGCAACAAGACCTTGCTTGTCTCTAGAATCATACAAACCTCAATAAGAGTTTGTGTGTTGCGTCCATGGGGATCAAAAATATGGTTGTTGAGTTGCACTTGCCACTCAGGACCTCCGACTGGAGGTGCTTCTCTCTCAATGCTTGAGCCCTGGTGCAACCCAAAAGCTCTGACACCTAATCGATGATAGCCAATTAATAATATCTTACTGATAAAAAAAATTAAATGGGGAAAGACTCTTACTAGTGCTGGGAATACTCAATGGCTTCCGCGATCACGAAACAGGGTTGGTACCTCCTGAAGAACCTTCACCCATGAGTTTTCTCCATCATCCTAGAGCCGCGAATTTATTCCTCTCATCCTCCATAACATTGGATTTATCCCACAACTTGACGTTCATGTGATTATACTTCTCAGAACATAGGGTCTTATTTACCCAAATTGCCTTCAAGTACGGGTGCAGAGACAACTTCTGGCCTTCGATCTTGTTCACATAGAACTTTCTAGACTTTAAAAGAGCCTTTAGTTTTTCTAACCTCAAGCATTATTAGGTTGACACGCCTTAAAATTTCCTATTTTTAACGTTTATTTCAAGCTTATTTTTAATTATATTCTGCTTTAATGAATGGCGTTTTGTGTCTTTTCTATTTCAAGTGCAAGAAATAGAGTTTAAGAGAAAAGGAAGCAAAAAATGAAGCAAAAAAATCACATAAGGTGACATGGTGCCTAAGCGCCCGAGAGACTAGATGGCTGACACCTAAGAGCGACGATTAGGCACCTAGGCGCCAAAAATGATTTTGCCAAAATTCAATGAAATTGGACAAATTTTGAAAAGTTGCCTTATTTAACACTTGGTTATTTTCAGNACAATTTGAATATGGGTTATTTTGTTTGTTGTTTATGGCATTCAAAGTTTCAAATGATGCTTGAGAATTTACCATTTGACATAATGAATTCTCTTCAATCATAAAAATTATTTGAGAAAAATTCATTCTAAATTGGTCTAACTTCCTTGAGATTACAACAACTTGATTTGCTAACATAATAAATGCATCAGATTCATGAATATTGACTACTTTCTTAGGATTTACCTTCTCAGAATGCCATTAAAAATTATTGGTAGTCATTTCTTCAATTAAAGCATAAGCGTCATGAAATAGTTCTCATGCTTCATAAATAGACTACTTTCTTTGGATTTACCTTCTCACTCTAGTATAGCATGGTGTGGACACTTTCTTAAGAATTCTTTAAATCGTTCGCATGCTTCATAAATAGATTCCCCTTCAAACTAATTAAAATATTTAATATCATTTCTAAGCTTCACAATTTTTTATGGTGGAAAATATTTAGCAATGAATTTTTGCTCTAAATCACCCCAAGTTCTGATAGATCCAGGTACTAACAAATGCAACCACATCTTAGCTTTATCCCTCAGTGAGAAAGGAAATAACCTAAGTCTTATGGCATCATTTGAAATACCATTGTATTTAAATGTAGCACACAATTATAAAAAATTGGCAAGATGTAAATTTAGATCTTCAGTTGGTGATCCACCAAACTGATTATTTGATATTATTTGGATAATAGCAGGTTTAAGTTCAAATGAATTAACCACTACAGTAGGTTTTTGAATATTACAACGAAGTTCATCCACGGTAGGGTTGACATAATCTAGTAAAGGTCTAAATTCTTGATGAATTTCAGCATTTTGATCATTTTGGTTTATCATTTCTGTAATTATTTAATATTTTTTAAAACTTTTAATTTTTTTGCTTGTTTTAATTTTTTAACAGTTCTCTCTAATTCAGAATCGTGTGGCACTGGTCCATTAGAACCTGGACTACACAAACACTAACATAAAATAAAATAAAATAAACACAAAAATAAAATATTATAATAAGATATTCCTACAATAACTCTTAAAGTTTAAATATAACTTTCTAAAATAGAAATTTGCTTTCAATTAATCTCCCTGACAACAATGCCAAAAACTTAATCCCAACTATTTTTATGCAATAATATAATAATGTATACAATTATATTCTTCACTTATCTTTCATAATTTGTGACAATGCCAAAAACTTGATCTTGAAGAAAATAAGAATTTAATTTTTTTAATTTATATATATATTGGGATACTATGCAAGTATATGTATCGTTATCAAGTAATATATGACTTTTTGATTAAGCCCCAAATATCAAACCCACAGAGAGTGTTCACAATATGCACTTCTAAATAACAAATTTTGTATTTCAAAAAGACAATTACTTAAACTATAGATATTTTTATAGTAATTAAAATTCAATTATTTTTTGTATTTTTTATATTTTGACAAAACAGAAACAACTTCTAAATATAACTTGAGTTTATGTAAAAGAAAAGCACTGAATATGAAATATCTTTCTCCGTATCATGAATCAGTAATAAGTATAGAAATTTTGTTGTGGAAGTATTCAAATTATGTTGTGTCAAATAGGAGCAATATTATTATTTACCCTTACTAGAGATGTTATAAAGAACATTGGTTAATTTAAAGTTTGAATAGTTCTGAAGATCGGCTAGGCAGAGAAGATACGAGTTGTCACTCTAGAGTTCCCTTAATTCCCTCCACCTGGGGGCTAACATCTCGAGCCTAGGCAGGGAAGATACCAGCTCTCACTCTAGAGTTCCCTCGATTCCCTCCACCCGGGGGCTAGCATCGCTAGGCAGGGAAGATACTAGCTCTCACTCTAGAGTTCCCTCGATTCTCTCCACCTCAAGGCTAATAGGTAGGGAAGATACCATCTCTCACTCTAGAGTTCCATTAATTCCCTCCACCTGGGGGCTAACATCTCGTATCATAACCTATTTACCCTTACTAGAGATGCTATAAAGAATATTGGCTAATTTAAAGTTTGAATAGTTCTGAAGACCGGCTAGGCAGAGATGTTATAAAGAACATTGACTAATTTAAAGTTTGAATAGTTCTGAAGACCGCCTAGGCAGGGAAGATACCAGCTCTCACTCTAGAGTTCCCTCGATTCCCTCCACCCGGGGGCTAGCATCGCTAGACTGGGAAGATATCAGCTCTCACTCTAGAGTTCCCTTGATTCCCTCCACCTAGGGGCTAACATTTCGTATCAGAACCTAAAACAATAAACCAAATTGGGGGCTTTAGTCTGTCACTCTAAAGTTCTCTAACTCTACACCCTTTAAAGATTATTTTCATATTTATTTGCACTAAATCATATGAATTACATTCTCATTCATACAACCTCATGTGATTCTTTTTATTTCCAAATTTATTTGCACTAAATCATATGAATTACATTCTCATTCATACAACCTCATGTGATTCTTTCTACCTATTTGCACTCAATCATATGAACTACATTCTCATTCATACAACCTCATGTGATTCTTTCCAAATGCACTCAATCATATGAACTACATTCTTATTCATACAACCTCATGTGATTCTTTCCAATTGAACTAAGACAATACTGTCATGGTTCTTACATGTTCTCACAACAAATTTTAATCTCTATATGGGCCAGATCAAGAAGTAAATGAAGTACATAGAATTAAATCATCACAACTTCTTCCAACATTAAAAATTAATACTCTCCACAACTTCCATCCAACACTTTAATTACTTATCATTTTAAGGAGAAAGATAAAAAATACTCAGTATCCATGGAGAAAACAAAACCACACTTTAGTTTAAAAGAAGAAATCATTGTCAATAGAATCCATGAAAAAAATAAAACCACACTTTTGTTTAAAAGTAGAAATCATTGTCAAACCAACAAGAAGTCTTGATTAAAACCAAAAGTAGTTTAAGAACAAAGATAAAAACTTATCTCAAATCCTCCAACAAACACTTGAAGTTCCTTTGAATATCTTCTCTCTTACAACACTCTTAACTCTCACAATAAAATTAAAAATAAAAAAGAAAAAGGTAAATTTGTGGTGCCTGAAAGATCTCTCCAAAAATTTATCCACAAACTATTTCAAGAACTTCTCAAGACTCCCCCCTTTTTTCTATCAACTTCATTTTTTTATAGTTTTCCAAGAGGTGTCTTGGTATCAAATCAAAATGTGTCCTGATTTGATGTATTTTCCAAGAGATGTTTTCTTTCACAAGTCTTTTAACCATATTTTTGTTTCTAGTGGTCATAACCACCCTCTTTAGCCAATAGGTGCCTCAAATGTCCCTTCAAAATTTAGCAAAATGAATTAACTCGTCAAATAACTACCTCTGATGCTTGAGTGCGGGACCTCTAGCACTTAGGTGCGGCCTTCTCTGTTTCACAGGCGCTTAAGCATCAGATTTGGCACTTAGTCGCCAAAATACTTTTCACCATTTTTTTGCATTTTTGCTCAAAATTTGATCATTTTTCACTCCTTTTAGCATTTTTCATCTTTTTACTTGTACCTAAAAGAAAAACACACAAATACCTTCCATTAAGCTGCAATATCTCAAAAATAGATATAAAAATGTGTCTAAAAATACTATATATGTTTTAGGAGTATCAAAATCCCCCAAACTTAAAATGTTACTTGTCTTCAAGTGACACTTCAATCTTTAAAAACTAACTCAAGTGACACTAATCTTTAAAAACCACAAATAAGTAATCTCCCAAACTTAAAATGTTACTTGTCCTTAAGTGACACTTCAATCTTTAAAAACCAAATCAACCCATCGTGCTTTCCAACAGTCACGGGGCCTCTGGCCCCCACAGTGCAGAAGCACCCCGCTTCAGGGCGCATTCAAGGATTTTAATAATACCTTAGTTGGCCTTATTAGGAAAATTATCCATTCTAATAAGAAAGAATGGCACGAGAAGCTCTCGGAGACCTTGTGGGCATATCGTACGACATATCGTACACCCACTTGTTCTGCCCATATGCATTGACCTTTAGGTTCAAAGCAATCCTTCCTCTAGAAGTTGAACTACCTTCATTGCATGTTGCTATAAGCAACAATGTCAGCAACGAAGAAAATACCCGACTTAGGTTGGAAGAGCTTGATAGCTTGGAGGGGCTGCGATTACAAGTCCAACAGAGCCTTGAGCTATACCGCGCCCGTATGGCCAGAGACAACGATAAGCTCATGAGGCCTCGTACCTTCATAGTTGGAGAATTAGCACTGATTTTATGCCGCCCAATTGTATCTTACCATCGAAGCCATGTGAAATTTTAGCCCACATGGGAAGGACCGTTCATGATAGAGAAGGTTTATGTGAGAGGAGCCTAAATGCTTGTTGACGCTGAAGGATCCCACCCCATGTCCCCCATCAATAGGCGGTACTTGAAGAGATATTATGCTTAGGCTCATTCTCTATTGGATGTATTTTTTCTTTATAGATTGTTATGCAAAGCTTTATGTACTTTGTAATTCAGTTATTGGGCAATAACGTTACATCTATCACATGGCATCTTGGTTGAACTACTTGTTATGATTTACTTATGAGTACTAAAGGATTCTGTGGCGTAGTTCATGATATCATATGACGTGTAAGAGAGGTCTTGTGCATTGACAACGACTTTATATATGCTTAAAAATACAAGAATTTGATATCGCTGCTAGAAGAATTAAATCTTCGGCAATGGCGCCAAAAACTTGATGCAACTTTTAATATGCAAGAATTTATAAACCCAGATTTATATATTTATAATAATTTTGTAAAGTCATAATTTCAAAAGCAAGTATACGTATCGCTCAAGTAATACAGGGCTCTAGAGGAGTCCCGTTTATCAATCCCACAGGGAATTGAGGTAAGAGGTCCTTAGTCAAATTCTAATCTACTACAATTAGTCATTAGTTTGGAATGTCGATTAAAATGATTTTTTATCTAGCAACTACTCATAAATGCAAGTGTTAAATGTAAAGATAGTAACTATAACTAAATGCAAATATTAATTCTAAAGATAACCCTTCTTGGAGGAATTGGTTTGGAAAATTTTGAGATATTAAAAACTAATATTCTTATGTAATAAATTTTATAATGTAAAGGAATGAGATGCATTAAATATTGTATGTGCCAAATAGGAGCAATCCTATTCCTTACCCTTTGGTCCAGGCATAAAGATCATTGACTAATCCTATGCTTGTTTACTGAATCCGTGGCTAGGCAGAGAGGATATCGGCTCTCACTTCAAAGCTCCCGCGTTCCCCTCGCCTGAGGGCTAACATCTCCGCTTCAGTACTCAAAAAATAGGACCGAATTGGGAATTTCCTAAAATCTCCAATTCTACGCCCATCAAAGTATATTTCACTATTTATTTACATTCAACTCCCATGAACTTAACTATCCATAGAATTTGAATGTGGTTCTACCTTGTTGAGAATTACACAGCCCTCTCGTGTCTTAATGCAATTAAAACTAATTTTAACACTACAACAGACTTTTATTGTAATGTAAATAAAGTACAAGTAAAAACTATCACATTTATAATTAAATCTGCTTCTAACATGCATCACAATATCCTAAACAAGAATTCTACTCATTACAAAAGAAAAGTAAAATGAAAAAAACGGTATAATCTTCTCATACTATTATTTCCAAACAAGAAGAGAGAGTAAGAGAAACACATCACAAAGCATGAAGAAAACACAAAGAAACTTCATTTAACCAAATTAAATCCACAAGATAAGTGTTTACAAAAATCAAAAGATAATGAAAAACACAATACTTAGTTTTTTCCCTTTGAAAGAAAGACGAATATCTCTCCCACAAAGTCTCCTGCTGATCCATGCAATATTAGAACATCTCCTTACAAATTCTCTCAAAATCTCCTCTCCAATCTCTCTAAAAGGGTAGAAAACTACATTTATACTCCTATTTTAAAAAAACTAAACTTTCTCCACACTTTTCCTAACATTCCTCTCACAAAAATCCCTTTTTCTAACCTAAATTCACTCTTTTAAAGTGTAGGGATGAAGTTTAAAGAGTTGCCACAAAAACCAAAAAGCATCCAAATACGTTGAATTTCGGCCCATAACCGCCAAAAGTCGGTCCATAGTCATCTCGGGCGCCGTCGGCGGGCTCGAGAGCGCTGTCAACGAGATTCTCTGTCATTTTTTTGTCTTTTCGGGTAAATCTCACCGTCGGCGCCGTTTTGGTGCCGTCGGTGAGCAGACTGCGCAGCTCCACCGTTTTGCTCCATTTTAGCTCTGTTTCGCCACAATTCAGTTGTGTTGTGTTCCTAACATATAGCCCTACAAAATAAGCATGAAAACAACCTTCCTTTAAAGTGTAATCTCATTCAAAAATATGCAATAAGTGTAAAAGAGATTAAGCATCGAAAGACTTATCGAAAGGTGATAGGGCAAAATATCATTTCTTGCGTGTAAAAGTGATTAAGCATTGAAAGACTTATCAAAAGGTGACAGGGCAAAATTTCATTTCTTGCTCGTTTTTGCTCCAAATTGCACTGTTTTTGCATCTTTTTACTCCAATGACCATAATTCACCATACCTGTAACAAAACATAAAAAATATCCTTCTTTAAAGTGCAATATCATAAAAAATAGTGTAAAATAGGTATGAAAATCTCAACATATTTTCTTTTGGTCAAAATCCCCCAAACTTAACTATTACTTATCCTCAAGTAATTTTTGTACTATATAAAAGTTATGATCTATTGTAGTAAAGTTTTAATTCAGAAATACTATAAGTTTGATTTAAATAAATATCATAGTGAGATTTTCAGAAAAAATTCAAGTAATTAAATTAACTTTGTAGGTACAAGAATATCAAGTCATCAAGTTTAAGAGTTCTAGTTTTTTATTCATTTCAAGAATGACTATATGTTGTAATATCAAGTCACTTAGAATATTCAAATACTCTTCTATTCATTTCAAGAATGACTATATGTTGCAATATTAAGTCACTTAGAATATTCAAATGATAAGAATTCATGAGAACACTACTAGTAAAAGATCTATTCCATAAATATAAGTTCAGGAATTTATTTAGGTTTTCCCTTTAGGTAGGTCCAGTGAAGAACTCTTACTAGTAAAACAATTTCATAAATATAAGTTCAGGAATGTATTTAGGTTTTCCCTTTAGGTAGGTCAGTGAAGCAATTTTGATTAGGCATGTCCTCAAGCTTCTCCTCACTTTTATATTTTTTTTCTTTCTTTTGTTTTCTCTTTTTCATTTGGATTGCTTTTAATCCTATATATTTTTCTTTTTTTTCACAGATTGTTGTCAATCCTTACTTTTTCTTTTTTCAAGTGAGGATTACTATATCTGCATGCCTTTAATGATTTTGAACATCACCTTTCTTTCCCTAAATTTGAAACTCAATGCATTCCTTTACCTTATAAATATTTCATAGCTTTTACATCATTGAGCCCTAATCTTTTCTTTTCAAATGAATTTCCAAGATTCTTAATACTTCAAAATATAGTTTCTTTTACTTTAAATAGTTAAACTTAGTCTTATTCTCTTGTATTAAATATCTTAATCTATAAAATTAATTTTCATTACAAAAATATTCCTTTAAATCTACCATAATATTTAAATATCTACAAAATATAGTTCTCCGAATTAAATTCACTACATAAAATCATATTAATATTTTTTGAAAATATTTAAATTGAGAACATCTAATAGTTAATCTTTTTCTTCCCTCCCCCAAACTTAAATTTTTCAATATGGAATGACATAGGTGGAAAGAAAAATTTTAAATATAAATCATACCTCAGTATTTTAGGCATTTTCATCATTCTGAAATTTTTGCAGTCATTAAAATTTTTACTTCACCTGGTCTGTAGTATTAGGAGCTTTCTACACATATAAATCATTAGAGGTCTAATTCACCTGGTCTGTAACATTATGAGCTTTCTATACATATAAATCATTAGAGAATTTGTTCGGTAATGAAATTTTGAAATAAGTACAAAAATCTACTAGCTACTGCAACATTCTATCAATTTTATATACATGCATAATCAAGATAGAATGACAGCATAAGAAAGTAAATTTAGCTCAAAACATGTATGCAATAATATTAAACTAAAAGGAAGTGTATTCACTGTAAAATTTCATTTTTCTTCCTACCCCAAAAGTTGATTTTTACAATGTATAACATTTAATACAGAAAATATAAGTAGGAAGAGAAACAATTTAGAAATTCTCTCTACCACAAATTTCTATCAAAAACATATACAATTATTTATTAGGATAGAAAACATGTAGTAGAAAGTAAATCTAAACTAAAGATGCTAGAATGAAATTAACTAAACAAACTTCTAATTAGCATAGCATGGATCATCATTAGAATATAAAAATGGTCTTCAAGTCTTATAAATTATAACATAAACACAAACACACAAACAAGATAAATGAGGTCAATTCTTCCTCCATCTCATCGCATCTCACTAACTTACTTCCAATTTCTAACGGAATCCCTACACAAATATATTGGGTGCTTATAAATGATTTTATAAATTCTAATCCCAAAGATAAGATTATCTCTGATATATTGGTTCTCGAGCACCAACACCAGACATCACCATATCCCAATAATTAAGCACCTCTAGCAGTTATAAGTACGGTGTAAAATCATCCATAAGTTACTCATCAAATAGGTTCGCGACTCCTATCAAATGAAAACAAAGTACAAGAAAGGAAGTAACAAAATTGAGATGGAACTATCACTATAAAAATTCATAATATCTTTTGTAAAACTCAAGTCTAGGTGAGACCCGAGTTGTAGTAGACTCGTCAATCCAACTACAACAAGAGAACATATAAGTCTAACCATAATAAGAATTTAATGAATATCTCCCTCATGATACACAAAAAGAAAAACAAAACACTAACAATCCAAACATCTATTAAATATCAAGCAAACAGATCAATCCACACTAAAGCAAACACAATACAACACTAATAATCATGACTCTTAAGCATACTAAATCAAATCACACAGATAACTATGGGTTGCCTCCCATAAAGCGCTTGATTTAATGTCGCTAGCCCCACAAATGATTCCACCTGGATCAAAATTCCAATTAAGTAATCCTTGATCAATAGCCCAATTTTTTTCAGATCCAGGGATTCCTACAAAGTCCTCAAATTTAAATTTTTCTTTCAGCTCTTCCTTTTCAATTTATTCATATCCATGTTCCTCATATTTCTTTCTAGATCCAATATTCTTTTAGTAATTTTCTCAATTTGCATATTAATATCATCCTTAAAATTTATAAGAATGATCTTTATATGATACTTCATGATCTCCCAAATTTTGGATCAACTTCTCTCTAGATAATTCAGATTCTTGATCAATATCTTCTATGTTACTTTTCTGTTTCAAATTATCTTCCAATTCTTCAGGAATTTCTTCCATTGATCTTTCAATTTCCTTGTCCATATCTCTCAACTCAAAGCTCTTTTGAAACAAATCCTCGAATTCTCTTCTAAATATCAATTCAATAATTCTCAACTCAAAGCTCTTTTGAAACAAATCCTCGAATTCTCTTCTAAGTATCAGTTCAATAATTTTAAATTGCTCATAATTCATTTCCTTAGGATTTATCTCAGAGTTATTAGGTAAAATCTCTGGGGGTAATTGTTAATTGCATTAATAATCTGCCCCAGCATCAGAATCTCATTCATTTTGTTCGTATACCACGAACTATGTCATTCAGTGACTTTGAATAACTCTTTCATAGGAGATCATTTACTGATTTCATCATTCAATTCAGATTCATCTTGTGATTGAGCGAATATGAAGATATAGAGACTGGTGGTTTATATGAATTCACCAAATATATAGGCTTTAAAGTTGTATGAGGTAAATTCATTTTAAGGCCATGAGATTTTTCAACATATGAAATTAAAACTTTACTATTTTTGGTAACGTCCATCGTTTCACACCTCTCCTGAACATACATACAATCTTCTTTAAACAACATTTTAGACTCCTCATGAAAGCCCATTTTGATCTCATCTGTCAACATTTTAGACTTTTTCTTAGATAATCAATTTCATCCATCCGAAAATAATCATCATCCTTGCTCTCAACTGGATATTTCATAGCCTTTAAAACATCAAAATTGATTGCTTGGTCATTAATATTCATAATTAACTTTCCTTTTTACACATCTATCATAGCTTGTCCAGTAATAAGAAAATGTCTACCCAAAATAATGAGAATGTCTTTATTTTCCTCCATATCTAATACAATAAATTCTATAGGAAAGATAAATTTATCCACTTTAACAAGCACATCTTCTATAATCCCTTTTGGATAAATGAAAGATCGATCAGTTAACTGAAGAATTATAGTAGTAGGAGAAATATCGACTAAACCTAACTTTTTAAATATAGATAGAGGCATCACATAATGCTCGATCCTAAATCACATAAAGCTTTTCCACATAATCTTTTTCCAATTAACTAAGGAATTGTAAAGCTACAATGATCTTTAAGTTTCTGAGGAAAATTTTTCTGAAGTATAGCGCTGCACTCCTCACTTAGTGCAGCTGTCTCGTAATCCCCAAATTTCATTTTCTTGTTTAATATCTTCTTCATAAATTTTGCATAACTTGGCATCTGTTTCAAAGCTTCAGCGAAAGGAATATTTATTTTTAACTTCTTAAGTACGTCCATGAACTTTGAAAATTTTTTATCCAACTCATGATGTCTAAGTCTTTGAGGAAATGGAGGTGGTGGTCATTTTAAATTGATTTTAGTTGGAGATATTAATTTTTCCAGATCCTTAGAAACATGTTCTTCAGGTCTTTTATTTTCCTTTGTTTCTCTCACAACATCTTTCTCTTTTCTAACCACATTTTCTATCTCTCTTCCATTTTTTAATTGGACAGCTTCTACTTGTTCATTAGTGTTCTCTTTAGAGTTGATCTCAATTTTGCTAGGAAGTGTTCCTTGGGGTATATTGCTAAGTGAATTAGCAATTTGTCCCAGTTGATTCTCTATGTTTCTAATCGCAGCATTTTGACTTTGCAACTGGTTTCCCATTTGCAATACCACTTCTTCCATAGACATCTTCTTATTCTCAAATTGTTGATCATTGTTAGAGTCCGGTGGATATGAAGGTCTATAGTTTGTGTTCCCCTGATTATTCCAACTTCCATTAGAATTTGCATGATTATTTTCCCATTTTTGGTTTCCATCATCAGTAGTATGATTCCAGTTAAAATTAGGATGGTTCTCCCAACCTGGGTTGTAAAAGTTAGAGTACGGGTTGTTTATGGTATTTAAAGCATCATATGATAAGTTAGAATCAATCATATGCCCTAATGAACTTTCCTCACTTACTGGAGTGAGTTGAGGCTGGTTCATTCCAAATTGGTCCAACTTCCTTGATATTGCGGCAACTTGAGATGCAAGAATTGTAATCACATCTGAATCATGAACACTGGCTACTTTTTTAGGATTTACCCTTGTAGAGGGCCATTGAAATTCGTTTGCAGCCATATTTTCAATTAACGCATACGCTTCATCAAATGGTTTTGACATTAATGATCCACCAGCAGCAGCATCAATTATAAACCTAAGGGATTCTACTAACCCATTATAAAAAGTTTGAATGATTAACCAATCAGGCAGAGCATGATGTGGACACTTTCTTAGGAGTTCCTTAAATCTTTCCCAGGCTTCGTATATTGATTCCCCTTCATACTGACAAAATGAGATAATATCTTTTCTAAGTTTAGTAGTCCTTGAAGGTGGAAAATACTTAGTTAGGAATTTCTGAGTTAACTCCTCCCAATTTTTAATAGAGCCAGGTGCTAATGAGTATAACCACATTTTAGCCTTATCCCTTAGTGAGAAAGGAAAAAGCCTTAGTCTGACAGCATCGTCTGACATACCGTTATAACGAAATATAGCACAAAGTTCTATAAAATTTGATAAGTGTAAATAGGGATCCTCCAAAGGAGTTCCCCCAAACTGATTGTTCTGCACCAGTTGGATAATCTCAGGATTTATTTCAAATGAGTTGGCTTCTACGATAGGGTTTTGTATACTTGAGTGAATTTCATCTGTTGTAGGATTTATGTAATCCCTCAATGAAGTATGATGATTTTCCAAGTTATTATTTTGAAAGTTTTCCATTTCCATTTCTAGTTTTTCGAGTCCTCTTTGTATTTTTTATTTCTTATTTTTTTCAAACTCGGGATCATAAGGCACAAGTCCTACATATCCTTAGTTTCACATACGCAACTTAACAAATAATACATTAACAATTAAACAAATAATAGATGAAATATATTCAACACAACAAAACATTTTCACGAATACCTTATTTTTCACACAAATTTTTTTTTTTTAATTTTTCATATAAAAACACATTTCACGCAGTTTTTTTACGACACTATATTTTTCCAAGTCTAAGTCTAATTACTTCAACTAAAATTCTCCTAAAGTTCTTACCGAAGCTTCCCCGGCAACGGCGCCAAAAACTTGACAGTGACTTTATATATGCTTTAAAATATAAGAATTTAATACCGCTGCTAGAAGAACTAAATTCCCGGCAATGGCGCCAAAAACTTGATGCAACTTTTAATATGCAATAATTTATGAACCCGGATTTATATATTTATAATGATTTTGTAAAGTCACAATTTCAAACGCAAGTATAAGTATCACTTAAGTAATACAGGGCTCTAGTGGAGTCCCGTTTATCAATCCCATAGGGAAGCGAGGTAAGAGGTCCTTAGTCAAATTCTAATCTACTACAATTAGTCCTTAGTTTGGAATGTCAATTAAAATGATGTTTTATCTAGCAATTACTCCTAAATGCAAGTGTTAAATGTAAAGATAGTAACTATAACTAAATGCAAATATTAATTCTAAAGATAACCCTTTTTGGAGGAATTGGTTTGGAGAATTTTGAGATATTAAAAACTACTATTCTTATGTAATAAATTGGATAATGTAAAGGAATGAGATACATTAAATATTATATGTTCCAAATAGGAGCAATCCTATTCTTTACCCTTTGGTCCAGACATAAAGAACATTGACTAATCCTATGCTTGTTTACTGTCGTGGCTAGGCTGGGAGGATACCGGCTCTCACTTTGGAGCTCCCACGTTCCCCTCGCCTGAGGGCTAACATCTCTGCTTCAGTATTCAAACAATAGGACCGAATTGGGGATTTCAGTCTGTCACCCTAAAATCTCCAATTCTACTCCTATCAAAGTATATTTCCCTATTTATTTGCATTCAACTCCCATGAATGTAACCATCCATAGAATCTGAATGTGGTTCTACTTTGTTGAGAATTACACAGTCCTTTTGGGTCTTAATGCAATTAAAACTAATTTTAACACTATAACAGGACATTATTGTAATGTAAATAAAGTACAAGTAAAAATCATCACATTTATAATTAAATTCGCTTCTAACATGCATCACAAAATCCTAAACATGAATTCTACTTATTATAAAAGAAAAGTAAAATGAAAACAATAATATAATCTTCTCATACCATTATTTCCAAACAAGAAGAGAGAGTAAGGGAAGCCCATCACAAATAACGGTATAATCTTCTCATACCATTATTTCCAAACAAGAAGAGAGAGTAAGAGAGACCCATCACAAAGCATGAAGAAAACACAACGTAAACTTCATTTAACCAAAGCAAATTCACTAGATAAGTGTTTACAAAAATTAAAGATAATGAAGAACACAATACTTAGCTTTTTCCATTTGAAAGAAAGATGAATATCTCTCCCACAAAGTCTCCTGCCGCTCCATGCAATGCTAGAACATCTTCTTACAAATTCTCTCAAAATCTCCTCTTCAATCTCTCCAAAAGGGTAGAAATCTACATTTCTACTCTTATTCTAGAAACCCTAAACTTTCTCCACACTTTTCCTAACATTCCTCCCACACATATCCCTTTTTCTAACCTAAATTTATTCTTTTAAAGTGTATGGATGAAGTTTGAAGAGTTGCCACAAGAACCCTTTCAAAAAGCGTCCAAATACGTTGAATTTTGGACCATAACCACCAAAAGTCGGTCCATAGTCGTCTCGGGCGCCGTCGGCGAGCTTTTTTGTCATTTTTTGGTCTTCTCGGGTAAATCTAACCGTCAGCGCCGTTTTAGCACTGTGGGTGAGCAGACTGCGCAGCTCCACCGTTTGACTTCATTTTAGATATGTTTCGCCCCATTTAAGTTGCGTTGTGTTCCTAACAGATAGCCCTACAAAATAAGCATGAAAACAACCTTCCTTTAAAATGTAATCTCATTCCAAAATATGCAAGAAGTGTAAAAGAGATTAAGCATCGAAAGACTTATCGAAAGGTGACAGGGCAAAATTTCATTTCTTGCTCGTTTTTGCTCCAAATTGCACTGTTTTTGCATCTTTTTGCTTCAATGACCATAATTCATCATACCTGCAACAAAATATCAAAAATACCCTTCTTTAAAGTGCAATATCATAAAAAATAATGTAAAATAGGTATGAAAATCTCAACATATTTTCCTTTGGTCATGCATCTCTTAAACCTGAATGTTGAATTGTCATACATGCAAAGTGGAAGTCCTACAAGCGGTTTATACCTGGCACAATCAGTAATTGGTATAAGAGAAGCCATGCACTTTTCTTATTCTTTCTCCTCGGCTTCATGCCTCGAGCTAGTCCAAATGAGTGTGTCCCACCCATCGTAAATGAGGGCAGTAGACACGTTCATCCCGCTCTTAATGAGTAGATGGGAAAGATACCCTCTTTTTAGAGGACTTGAGCTTAGCTCTGTTAACGAAAATCCCTTGGTTAGCACATCTTACTTAGCTAACAATCTTAATATTTCGATTGACGGGAGTCAATTCAATTGATATTTGCCTTATGCAGGAAAATCATGCCTTTTCCTAGCATTATTTTTTTTGGTTACCCATTTCATATAGGGTCTGTATCGAGCATGCCCCATCCATCATGGGTGATTGTGACAATTATGCTCATCCCATTCATCTCACGTGAGTGTGATATTTTTCTTTCTTGGGAATATTTTGGGTTTAGCCTTGAGGCTAAACACCATTTCTTTAGTTCATTTCATTTTGCTTAACCTCTCTTAGGTGTCTCGATTGACTAAGCTTCGGTTGGATCGATACCTTATTTGTGCGAAGAAGTTACACTTCTTTCCTCAATACCTATATTCGGTTTAGCAACCGTGTGGGTGAGAATTAGAGTTTCTCACTCACCTCAGATGAGTGTGGTGTCTTCCCCCCCTTTGGGGAATGCTACTAAATCGGTCTGAGGGTTGCGTACCCTTATTGTTGGAGTGTTACGTCTAAACCAACCATTCTTCGATGCTATGATAATTTCCTGTTAGAATTCATTCTACCATAATTTTGGGTAGTGGTGCATCGATTTTATCATCAATCCATATTTTGTTGGAGCTCTTTAATGCCCGAATTTGCTTTGATGCTTCATAGGGTTACCTCGATCGGATGAGATTGATACTCTTTGAGAGGAGCGCCTCCTCCTTATCAGACTGCTTCATGCATCCAACATTTGTTTTGATCATAATACCTCAAGTTGTTATGTCACATTGTTGTTCATTTGATGTTTCGATATGATACATATCATCTTTGATGTTGCTTGAGCCCTGTGACTTTGTAGTCAGCTCAGTAGGAGTACATCTCATCTTTAAATGATTTCGGCTTTTTAGTCATGGTCCTTGAAGTCATACGACCTTAGAGTCGGCTCTGTTATGATGACAACTTGTCTTTTGATATCTTTGGCCCGTAGCCATTTGATACGACATTTCTTGAGTTATATGACATTCTAGACAGCTCTCATGAGAATATATTATTGTGTCTGGCTCTTTAGCCTTTTGATACATCTCAAACCATATGCCCTTTTGGGTCCTTTTTTTGCGAGAGTATCTTGTCTTCAAACTTACCTGACCACATGCCATTTAGTTTGGGTGCCTCTAGAGCTGCATGACTTTACAGTTGGTTTGATGATGATTGCGCCACAACTGGCTGACCAAATATCACCTTGTTAAGGATCTTTAGTGCTTTATAGCCACCTAATGACGGTGATTAGTGTTTCCACTCCATGGGAGCCTGTCTGACTCGCAATCGGGTTCCTATCGAGAGAACATAATAGGATACTTGAGGTCACACGAGAAGATCGAGCCGCCTCCCACTTTTTCCATTACAACTCATGTCAGGCAATTTTTGGGTTCTCACCTTTTGTCCATTTAAATGTGGTGACTGACCCAAGGAAAATATGTTGACATTTTCATACCTATTTTATACTATTTTTAATGATATTGCACTTTAAAGAAAGGTATTTTTTATGTTTTGTTGCAGGAATGATGAATTAGGGTCATTGGAGCAAAAAGATGCAAAAAAGAGCGAATTTGGGGCGAAAAGGACCAAAATGTGGAGATTTGAACTAAGCCACCGGCGGCGCCCTTGACCCCGCCGACGACGAGTTTTTCCCGAGGCTACAGGGCAAAATTCTTCAGAAGTCCGTCGACGGTGCCCTCAAGGCCGCTGACGGCGAGCTCAGCGGTTATGCCTACTCAAGCTTTGGATAAGGCCAAATTTTGAAGGGATGCTTAGGCAACTCTTGGGAAAGCTCATCCACAACTTTAATACACTATTTTGGCCAAAAATTAGAAGGGGGAAGAATCTAGAGTGAAGGAAGTGCTAGAGAGAGTTCCTAGAGATTAGAAATGTTCCAATATTGTGAGGAATTCTTTGAGAGATTGTAAAAGTTGAGGGAAAGTGAGAGATTTCTTCCTCTTTGCTGCTTCGAAGAGGAATTTTGTGTGTTGTAAAGAAAGGAAGAGATTCAGAGAAACTTTCAGGAGAGTTCTTGAGGAGAAATTAGAGATAAGTTATTTACTTGTTGTAATTTGTATGGCTTTGATTTTCTATATGAATTTCGAGTTTTGTTGTGTTTTCTCCATGAGATCTGAGTAGTTCTCTCTGTCTTTCTCCTTATCTTGAGATTTGTGAAATGGTGATTTGAATTGGTGAAGCAAGAAAATGTTTAAGAAATTGTGATGATCTTTTCACTTCGATCTTAATTTACTTTCAATCCGGCCAATTGATTTGTTAAATATGTTGAGTTTTACAACTAAAGTGAAGATTACATCCAAGATTCAGGGAGGTCAAAGCCCTTGGAAATTGGGTGCAAATAAATAGAGAAATTAAATTATCGGGAGTAGAATTGGAGATTTTCAAAGTGACATACTAAAATCCCCAATTCGGTCCTATTGTTTGGGTGTTGAAGTGTAGATGTTAGCCCTCAGGTGAGGGGAACGTGGGAGCTCCGAAGTGTCCGGTATCCTCCCAGCCTAGCTGTAGATTCAGTAACCAAGCATAGGATTAGTCAATGTTCTTTATTCGGTATCCATCCTAGCCACAAATTCAGTAAACAAGCTTAGGATTAGTCAATGTTCTTTATGCCTAGACCAAAGGGTAAAGAATATGTATGCTCCTATTTGACACAATATAAATTGAACTAATTCACTTTATCCATTCACTATAATTTCTTGACAAGGAGAATGATGTTTTCTTATATATTGAATATCACAATTAAACCCAGTATCATTAGTTATTTAACAGTTATTAAAATTACATGCTTATTTCAATTGCCTATTAGTGATAGATAAGAAAATTGAACTTCATTGTTGTGATTAAATATTACTTTTCTAAAATCTTAGTTCATAGTTCTAAACCACTCTATGTGGGATCGATATCTAGGACTCCATTAGAGCCCCATATTACTTGAGTGATAGGTATACTTGCGTTGATAAGTGTGACTTTACAACTATTGAATATTTATTACATCCATATTTATCTTATATTTTAAACATATAAAAAGTCGTTGTCAGTGACACATAGGGTAATTACCTCTTGCGATTAGGGGCGGCCTGTAAGCCAAAAGCCCATATGCGAGAGATGAGAGACCTGCGGTCACACGAGATGATCAGGCCTTTTCATCTTTCCATACTACTGAGTCACTGGAATAGTTGCCACTTCAGCTGGGACTTCTTGGTCTTTACGACTACCTGGACTGTCGTGATGGGTGCTACCCTCCGGGAGAACCTATTAGTCAGTTATTCGCGTGAGAACACAGCAGGAGACCTGAGACACATAAGATGATCGGGCCTTCTCATTCGGTCATACTATTGAGACACTAGCTGATCGCAACTTCTGATCAGGTTGTGCATTATAGCATCCTGATTAAAAGTGATGGGTGCTTCTTTTTAAATGGATCAGTTAGACTCGCAATCGGGGTCTCTTTTAAGAGAAACATAATAGGAGACTTGGTCACACGAGATGATTGAGTCTTCTCCCTCACCGATAAGAATGAGGTCAGGTGTGGGGTTTTATCGATTTTGTCGTTTCGAAAGATAGGTCAGACATATCGATCTGTCATTTCGAGCGAGGTCAGGTAGGCCATTTCTCAGTCATACCATGTCCAGTTTATCTTGCATGGTTGGGTTTCCTTTGTGGTTGACCAGTTCTGGCTAGTTAACCACACCCTTGACCATACCCTATCCATTTTATCTGGCCTAGTTGAGTTTTATTTTAGTCTCTCTTGGGATGTCAACTCGACTACTAGGAGAGACTTTCTTTTGAGGATGCTGTCAACAAGTGCATTTTGCCTCAGCTGCACATCACACTTGTTGGGGGTCCTTTGTTGGCATCTATTTTTGATGTCACGTGTGTAGGATGTTCACATGAGCAAATTGGGATAACACTTCATGCATATCTGCTTCCCGTAGCCTGAGACATCCGGTTGAGACCTTTCGACATGCGTTAAAGGGCACATTGCCCAAGTCATTTTGCTAGATTCTGGCTCTCACTTAGGCGAAGGTCGGTCAGCATGTCACTTGTCAGGTGGTTTCGGTCGGGCCAGCAGATCGCATGTGTCACGTCGCACAAGAAATTGGCTCAAATTGCCCTGATCACCAATGAAGTTGTGTCTAGATGACCTCGAACGATGAAACAGACCACATGAGTGTGTCCGAGATATCGATTTCACCTAAGGAGGACTTCAATCTCGCCATGGCTTTGCGGGCGGGCTGAAAATACACAAATTATCGTTTTTTAGTCTGATCATCAAAAAAGTGGTCTGAACGACGACGGATGACGGAACAGGCCGTACTAACGCGTTCGAAATGTCAATTTTACCTAGAGAGAACCTTCATTTTACCGAGATGGCTTGTTCGGCAAAAAATGTGCGAGAGAATTAAATAATAAATATTGTTATTATTAATTTAATAATAATATTATTATTATTATACCCTTTAAAACTCACGCATGTTTGCTCCAAGAATAAAAAAGGGAAGCTCTCTCTCCAGCCTATCCAATGACACAATTATTGTTATTATTAATTTAATAATGATATTATTATTATACCCTGTAAAACTCACAAATGCCCGCTTCAAGAATAAAAAAAGGAAGCTCTCTCTCCAACATATCCTATCATCTCTCTCTCTCTCTCTCTCATCACATTATCAAAAAACAAAATAACAAAATTATCCCATTATCCCTGTTTAAAACTCACGCGCATGCTTCATCCTGTGCAGTTAAAAAGGGGAATAAATAAATAAATAAAATTATAATATTATATCATATCCTATATCTCTCTAGAAAAGAGCACGCAAACTGGACTGGCCATCTGGATCGTCTGCAAATCCCTCTCCTGGAGCTCACGAAACAGATGCCTCTCCCGCTTACCCTCTCAGTCTTGTGTGAAAACAAACCCATCAGCCAAGTCCCCTCCTCTCCGGACCCGCCCTCATCGCCGGCGACGAGCTGTGCCATCCCTTCGGTCGTCGGTCAGCTCCCCTCCTTCTGTATCGCAAGAAGAAGTCAGGCTCTCTCTAGATTTCCTCCGTCGTGCTCCTACAGCCGGCTGAACTATCCGTTGCCTCCCTCACCGGCTTTCTCTTCTTCTCGACCAACCCCGTCAGCCTTGCCAGATTTCTTTCACCTCGCCGGCTTTAGCCTCATCGGCGTTGTATTCTCGTTGGAGTAAGATAGTGAGGAAAGCTTCAGTTTTTGGGCTTTTTTCCGCATCTCCTCCATTCCCAACGCTCAGCCCCGACAATCTAACATCCGCCACTTTGTCGCCTCGTACTTCCGGCGACCAATCACCTCACCAGACCACTCCGACGTTGCTGGACAACCAGCAGCGACGTCATACGAAGCACTTCTGCCTCACGTGCAAGCTCCCACCAGACTTCTTTAGGCTTTGTGTAAACCACACAACAATATAACCTCTCTTCTCTTTCGCATTTTACTTCCTAGCTAACCTTAGGTTGTAGATGTGTTAGGCGTGTGGGTTAGATCGCCCACACAGGATGAGTGTGCGGGCGTGTGTCAGCGTGGAGGCGCACCTATATGATGGATCGTTTGTTTTACTAGAGATGACCTTTATGATAGGATTCTCCTTAAGCAACCAATTCCCCTACGATAGCCGAGCGAACCTTATTTGATTGCTAGCCTTAGCACAAAAATCTTAAAGGTTGGAGCCCCTTTCACTCTTCATTGCTTTGGTTGTTTCGGTCTTTTTTTTTTATATCGAAGAGTTGACCTTTGCAAAATGAGAAAATGAGAGTCATTAGCTCATTTTGCAAAACCCAGAGGCGTCATGAAATTGGAAAAAGCGTCGTCTCTAGTCCATTTCACGACAACGTGGAGAACTTCCCCTTGGAGATCTAGGGAGAATTTCCCCACCCGCCTCTTCAAAGCAAAGATAGTAGTAGCTGTCTTTCTATATATTGGCCTTAGGTTTCCCCGATCTCGTTAACACGGGAATGCCTCCCTATTACATATGTATACTTGTATTTTACATTTTGCACGTCACATATCATTTCAATTTGCTTCATCGGCTGCCCCAACCCGGCAAGTGCTTCACTTTGCTCCGAGTGGTCGCCCCAACCAGATGAGCATTTCACATAGCTCTGGCCAGCCGCTCCGGCCCTGCGATCAATTTACTTCACTTCGAACGGCTGCTCGGCCTGACGAGCATTTCACTTTGCTCCGACCGACTGCTCCGTCCCTGCAAGCATTTGACTTCGCTCTGACCGGCCGCCCCAACCAGGTAAGAGCTTTACTTCGCTCTGACCGGCCGCCCTGGACCAGTGAGCACTTTGCTTCGCTCCGACCAGCCGCCCTGGCATGGAGAGCACTTCAATTCGCTTCGACATGTCACCCTGTCCCGGCGGGCATCCCACTTCATTTCAATCGGCTTCCCGACCCGATTGGCCTGACATTTTGCTAGATTGAATTTCTCTGCCCGGTCGACCAACTACTTGCACCATCATATTGTTGTTTGCATTTTTGCATATTATAATGCATATGTATGACTACATTATTGCATCTTATCTTGCATTTACCTGGCTACATGATTATGATCATATGCTTGAGTTGCATGTTCTCTTCAGGCCCATGCTGCCACGATATGTCTACCCTTTACAGGTCATTGCCCTACTGACATACTCTTGGGGTCGCTGCCACCACGACATGTCTACCCTTTACAGGTCATTGCCCTACTGACATACTCTTAGGGTCGCTGCCACCACGACATGCCCATTCTCTTCGGGCCCCAACCACCCGGGCATGCCTATTCCGTTGAGTCACTGCTGCTCCGGCATACCTCTTGAGGTTGCTGCGACCACGACATGCTCATCCTCTTCGGGTCGCCCTGGCATGTCTATTTCGTTTAGTCACTACCGCTTCGGCATGCCTCTTGGGCCGCTACCACTACGGTATGTCCACCTTCATTTGAGTCTCTGCCCCATGGTATACTCATCACCTGTGTTTTGACCAATCATTTGCATTTGCATGTTCACATGGATAGCCAGCCAGACCCGTTAGGAGAGTGACTCCCGTGTTGGCCGCGATGCCTTAACGAGCATTGCTTACCGGGTTGATCCCGATGAGCAATGCCAGTAAGTCATCGGGATTGACACGAGTATGAATGTGCTAAATATCTATTAGATCTAACTTGTGTAACTCCTCTTCATGACACCCTTTACATCTTTTGGATCCTTAGGATGGGGCCAGTGTGACGACCCTATCAAATTCATACCATACTCAGACTTACCCCACACTTAGATACTAGGTTGATGTACTTGTCGTTAGATGGTGTGCTAGGCTAGGGTTTAGAATGCTAGATAATATTTTCGACACATATGATTTTTATTATTTGATGTGTTGTCTTGTGTTAGTCATGTGTTACCTTTTCACCTTTTTTTGTGTGCTTGTATGTTTCTTGTGTGTGATAATATATTAGGGCGATCTTTTGCAGGTGTTGTGCCTATTTATACACACTCACACAGGTGATATTATGGGGGAGCATGTAATGATTTTTATGTTGGCATCATTTTTTTGGTGTCACGTGTTTAGGATGTCCGTTCGAGCACTACGAAACTTTATTTGATGTATGTGTTGATTCCAGTGGTGCAAGAAATTCATTAAAGACCTTTCGATGAGTGCTGAGGGGCACGTTGTCGAGGTCATTTTGCTAGAATCTGGCTCTTTTTTAGGCGAAGGTCGGTCATCATGTCAGTGGTCGAATGACTTTGATTGGATTGACAATATTACTCGTCGTGTCGCACAGGAAATTAATTCAAATTGGCCTAATCATTGACGAAGTTATCCAGATGACCCCGAATGGCGAAACAGACTGTGTCAACGTGTCTGGAATGTCGGTTTTACTTGGGAAGAACACCCATACTGTTAGGGTTTTGTGTGCATGTGAAAAGGACACAAGTCAAAGAATTTTTGAATAAATAACAATAATATTATTAAAAAAAGACATAAAATCCCTAAATCCCTAATTATTTCATATGACATGCCCCTCTCCCATTCACGAAAAACCGTTGATCTCCCTATTGCGAAACCTAGCCTGCCGCCACCTTCTCCCTCGCCGCCCCTCACGCCGCCGACATTGCCGCTGGACATCCCTCCATGTTGGTGTTGCTTGTCGCCATCTCCCCCTTCCCTGAGCACCGCACTCCAAGCAGCCGAGCTGTTGGATCTCTTTCAACTCTGGTGTTTCGAGCAGCCGGATCTCCTCCCTCGTCACCGGCGAGGGCCGACGGAGTTCCTTGCTTCCGCTGCTGGCCTACTTCCTTGCCTCCGGATCTCCCCACCGGTGAACACTTACAGAGATCCAAAAATACCCATTTTTCTTCTCCTACCTGAAACTATGGATGCAGATGGGGTGAGTTCAAATCTAGGAAAAATCTAAATCTCTTAAGTGTGGGGATATTGATTTGTAGAAGTAATTAAGTGGATTATTTATGATTTGCAAGCATGAAAGGGTGTGAATCTTCTATGCTTTTGAAAGCCCTTTTATTGTTAAATAATGGGATTTCAGTTAGATTTTTCCTTGTATGCAGAAATGTAGATTCATATTTGTTAACGAATGGATTTCTTGAGATTTGAAATCATTTAGGAGACGTGCTAATTATCTATTATAGTCTCTTTTATCGTTGGAGGACGACAAGGTGAGCTTGTGACATCACGTTCTCCCACTCACTTTGTGTTATGTAATGTGAAGCAAATCCGAGGAAAATCTCAATCGGTCTGACCCCTTCCTGAAGGTATATGTTTTGTTTGTATTTTTATATGCTCAGATTATTTATTTGGGTACTTTGCATACCTCACCTGTTATTTCCTACTTTCTCTGTGTTTTGTTGCGAGATTCACCGGAAAGCGGACCTCACTGATTCCTCTCTTGCCCTCATTGGGTCTTTTTGTTGTCTTGTGCATGTTCTACGAGGCACACTGAAGCATGGATCAGACGTCGGCGAGCTTGGAGCAAGCAAAGAGAACGCGTCTGCAAACTTCACGGTGGTAAGATTTTCCTAACTCCTAGCTAGCACTAATTTTTAGTGGTGTCTAGGCGTGTGGGTTTGATCGCCCACACCGGGTGCGTGCGCCGCATGTGCCAGAGCTTCAACGTACCTATGTGATTGATCATCGATTTCCTAGAGTGAGCCTTTAGGTTTGGATCTTTCCTACATAACATCCCCCGCAGAGCCGAGTGTCTCCCTTTTTTGTGAGTCTTAGCACAAGTCCTGATGGGTCAGGTCTCTCACTCCCCTTTCTTTGGGTTCACTGGCTTTACATGGAGAAGTTAGGAGGTCAAACTTGGCAAAGCGAGAGAAGCGTTATAGCTGTCTCGCTTTGCAAAGTCTGGAGGAGTTCACAAAATGGGAAAAAGCTTTGTTGCTAGCCCATTCCATGACGCTGTGAAGAGTTTTTCCCTAGGAGATCCGGGGAGAAACTCCCCACATTTTCCTCACTAGAGCAAGAGGCGACGATGTCGCATATCCAAGGGTCTAAACCGTAGGTTTCCCAAGTGAGGTCGTTAGTACAAGCGTGGCTCACTATCATATGTGATCATATGCACCTCATTGTTTGCATATACATGTCTTGTGTGTTATATATTGTATGTCATATATCACACTTACACTTGCACTCTGCACCTTGCATTTGCACTTACACTTTGCACCTTGCATTTACATGTTGCACTTGCACTTACACCTTGTATCTTGCACTTGCACTTGCACTTTCAATACGTGTGTCTCGATCGATCATTCCGGACAGGTCGACACCACTTGTGCCTCAGTTGGTTATCTCGAACCGGTCACATCACTTGTGTTTCAGCTGGCTACCCCGGCCCGGTTAGTACAACACTTTGTTTTGATCGGATGTTGTATTCTGATCGACCGACCACTTTCTCCTTCGCATGTTGTGTATGTGCATGTACATGTTTGTCTGCATAATCGATATCATCTGCTTGTGTTGCATTCCTCGGGTCACTGTCTTACCGGCATACCCTATTTTCGGGCCGCTGTCGTATTGGCATGCCCACCTTCGGGTCATTGCCTTACCAGTATACACTCTTTTCGGGCTCCTGCTGTCACGGCATGCCTACCTTCGGGTCACTTTCTTACCGGTATACCCTCTTTCCAGGCTCCTGGCGCCACGGTATGCCCATTCCTTCATGTTATTGCCTTGCCGGTATACCCTCCTTTTAGGCTCCTGCCGCCATGGTATGCCCATTCCTTTGGGTTATTGCCTTATCGACATACCCTCTTTTCGAGCTGCTGTCGCCACGGTATGCCCATTCCTTTGGGTTATTGCCTTACCGACATACCCTCTTTTTGGGTCGCTGTCGTCACGACATGCCCATTTCTTCGGGTTATTGCCTTACCGGCATACCCTCTTTTTGGGCTGCTGCCGTCACAGCATGCCCATTCCTACGAGTCACCGTCTTCACGACATACTCTTTATCACTACTTGTATGTTTTTATATGCTTGCATTTGCATATTTGTATGGATAACGAGCCAGGCTCGTTAGGAGAGTGCTTCCCCCGTGTTGGTCGCGATGCCTTAACGAGCATTGCTTGTTGGGTTGATCCCGGTGAGCAATGCAAGTTAAGTCATCGGAATTGACATGATTATGATTGTGTTAAAGATCTAATAGATCTAACTTGTGTCACCACTCTTTGTGACACCCTTTAGATCCTTCAGATTTTTAGGTTGGGGCCAGTCGGACGACCCCTTCAAAGTCATACTATACTCAGACTTACCCAACACTTAGATATCAAGTTGATGCACTTTTTGTTAACTGGTGTGATATGTTAGGATTTAGGGTGTTAGGTAGTCTTTGTATGCTTGGCTATTGTTCTTTGAAGGATTTGTTGCCCTAACCAGGTATCTTTCATTTGCATTGTGCTTGTGGTGTGATTGCATATTGCATATGTATGATAGTGTTAGGGCATTCTTTTGTAGGGAGTCGTGCCTATTTATATGCACACACACAGATACCTCTATTGGGGGAGCAAGTGATGATTTCTAACCTTTTTGTTCGCAGGTGTTATTTAACTCCCCCACTTTTAAGGTATGGCTCATGATACGTTATTTGCATGTGAGTTTTCCCACTGACACTTGTTTTCATGCATGATTGAGTCTTTTTCGTTTTTCTTATGTACTTTTTAGAGTCTAGGAGAGCCCCGTAGCAGAAATAAGATATGGGCACGTGTTCTGAGGTGTTTGATACGGGAACCACGTGGAGGGGACCAGGAGCAGATGTTCCTACCCCGTATCTTAATTTTGTATTTTATATTGATATATATAATTAGGACCGGGCATGTATATGTGGAGTCCGGCCGCCTTTTTTTGGATATGTTGTCAAACCAGCGGCACCGGCCTTTTATTATTTGATTTGGCTTATTTTGCTTGTTTGCATTATATTGCATGTCTACACATTTGCATGTGTTTTCTTTTTTTTGTAATTTATTTGTGATTTCACGATACAACATAGGCTCTTTAGGACTTAAATTCTTAATTTTCTACTAAAATTCTAAATAAAATATTCAAGATAATTAAAATTTAGGATTAAAATATTCAGGAATTAAAAATTACAACATTTACTTTTCTGCATATATTAATAGAGTCTCCATAATAGTATGACCGCTCTAGATAACTGCATCATATTTGCATGTCCCGATGAGGAGTCCCCGTACTTCTCCAACCTGACTGGCCCAGCATATATTCATATAGGTGGTTGTCTAGTGTGCCTAGGGTGTTAGAGGGTTCCCCGACCCAGACGGGGTACAAGTTTTTTTGTTTGGAGCATTTCCAGCTTTGTAGCTGAACCTCCACTTTTTTCTTCTTTCCTGAGGCATCCTTGCCACTTCGGCAGGTTTAAGTCCCACCTCTTGGAGCTCCAGCTTATAGTCATAGGATAGAGTTTTCTTCCTCTAACCTTAGGGCTACCAAGGTTCCAGTGGATGATGCAATTCAATGATTGCTGGCCGGGGATCTCATGACGTGTTGGGTCGACTACCTTCACAATCAGGTAGACTTAGGATCTTAGTAGTTGTATATGACGGGTCTGTGGTACCCCGACCCAGTTACCTCTACCTTCTAGGATTACTCTACCTTCCTTTTGTTGAGCCCCTTTGAGTCATGTCGCTTCTTGATTTTGTTGATATTACCTTGACGACCCAATACTGATGAGCTGCCGCCCATTTGGGATACGACGATTTTTCCTCTGCTCTTATAGCTCGAACTTGCTTTGACGTGTTGGGATATCCCTGTCAAGATGATTTAGGTTATTATGTTGGCTCCGTGTGCCGATGAGCCACTACCCATTTGGGATGAGAAGACTCTCTCTCTCTCTCTCTCTACCTGATGGTTTAGCGTTAGCTTCTAAGTATTAGGATTGTTCTCACATAGAATAACCTTTCTTTGATTGCTTATACCCCATGTTTATGATAATATGAAGCAAAAATACTTTTATCAAGAGTATGCTCAAGTATCCCCCAAGATGTAATTAACTAGTAGGAACACATTCCTTTGGAAGTGCTCTTGACCCCAGAATAGTACATACACCTGATACTCTGGTTATGGGTAGTCTATGTAGATACTTCTTTCGCGGATATTAGTTCAAGTTCCGTCTGCCCGATCTTGTTTGGGCGGACATTTTTGACCTATTCTTGCGAGGTTTATCGAACATAGACTCTCCATGTTTTACTTTTTCTCTTGTTTGTCTCTTTGTCGTACGTCTCTTCTTATTTGATTCCTCTCCTTTTCGAATTATCGATATGATTCAGGAAGGAGATTTATTCGAATGGAGGAAGTATACGACGATCGACAAGCTGACAACTCCTTTTAAAATAAAAAAGAAAAAAAATGAGCGGAAACAATCTAATCATTTGCTTACATGTGCTCTTAGCTCCCCCAATTATAAAACACGGCTTATTATTTTTATGATGCATGACGTGCCCACTAACGCTTATTTTATGTAGGTCGAGCCTTTATTTTCTATTTCAAATGTATTTGATAGAGTCGTAGGAGAGTCTGTATCGGAAATAAGGTACGGGCACGGGCCTTCAGGGCGGTTTTAAAAATGGTTGTCATGCATAGCTATAACCCAATCATACTTAATAGTGTCTCTACACATAGGAATGTGGTAAATAATTGCATCATATTTGCATGTCCTGAGGAGTAGCCCTCATGCTTCTCCAATCTGACTTGCTCAGCATAATCTCGTTTAGGTGGTTGTCTAACATGCTTAAGGTGTTAGGAGGCACCCCGATCCAGACGGGGTATAAGTCTCTTATTTGAGTGCTTCCATCTTTGTAGCTAAAACTCTCTTTCTTGTTCCATCCTACAGCATCCCATCATTTCGGTTGGCATAAGTCCCACCTCTTGGAGCTCCAGCCGATAGTCATAGGATAGAGTATTGTTCCTTTGATCTTAGGGCTACTGAGATCCCCGCGGACGACGCAATTCACTGATTGTTGACCGGGGATCTCTAGTTGTGTTGGGTTGACTACCTTCACAACCAGGTAGACTTAAGGTCCCAGTGACTTGGGATGACGAGTCTGTGGTACCCCAACCTAGCTACCTCTATCTCTTAGGACTAATGCTCCCCACCTTTGACTACCCTTGTTGAGCCCTCTCTGCTCTTTCGACTTTTTTGATATCACTTTGACGGCCCGATGCTGATAAGGTGTCGCCCATTTGGGATACGACGATTTGTCATCTGCCCTTACGGCCCGGATGTGCTATGACGTATCGGGATACCCCCATCAATTGATTTATGGTTATTTTGTAGGTGTCGTGTGTTGAGGAGCCACCATCCATTTGGATGTGAGAGATTTACTCTTTGCCTGATGGCTTGGCGTGAGCTTCAAAGCATTAGGACCGTCCCATACAAAATAATCACCTTTTGATAACCTATGCCCCAGATTCATGATAATAAAGCGAAACTCATTTCATCGAGAGTCTTCTTAGGTATTCCCTAAGATGTAATTAGTCAGTAGGAACACGTTCCTCTGGGAAACTTTTGACCCCATAACAAAAATGTCCTTTTAGGTTCTCTGGTTACGGGTGGCTTAAATAGAGATTCTGCTCATAGATGTTGTTTTTTGGGTTACTTTGATTTGATTCTCTTTGGACGTATACTCTTAACCCATCACATAAGGATTACCCCTATATAAGTCTTCCATCTTTTTTTCTTTTGATTTGTTTGTTTATTTGTTGTCGTACGTCATTTTGTTATTTGATTACTCTCCTCTTTGATTCATTCATTTGATTCGGGAGGGAGACTTATTTGAATAGGAAAATTATATAACAGCACAAAAATAGACAAGTTGGAGACTCTGAGATCTAAAAAGAATGAAGAAAAACACGGCGGCGACGACGTATATGTGAACTTTTGGTGAGTGATTGTTGGCCTCCTCTCCTATAAAATCTGTCTTTTCTTATAAAAATCAAAGGGGTGTCTTGGTGTCTCTTAAAAAATGTGTCTCCATCCAATGAATTTTCTATGAGTTGTTTTCTTATAAGCCAATTGAATGAATTTTTGTGTCCATGGGCAATTTCCTACGTTTTTATCAAGGGTTGCTTCAAACACCTCTTCAAAATTTTGCTCCAATTAATATTTCTTCAAATAACTAACTTTGGCGGTTAAGTGCGGGGTACCTGACGCTTAGGCGCGCTAGATCATTTTGCACGTTTCTTCATTTTTGCTCCAAATTTGATCTTTTTTCGCTCCTTTTAGCATCTCCATCCATTTGATTGTACCTACAAGAAAAACAAAAAAATATCTTTCATTAAAGCGCAATATCTCATAAATAAGTATAAAAATATGTATAAAAATACTATATATTTTAGGTGTATCAAAACTCACAACCGTAAGTTATTATATTTGGTTTACAAAGTACAAGGGTTACTTGAGGACAAGTAACGATTAAGTTTAGGGGAATTGACACGCCTTAAAATTATTTATTTTTATATGTGTATTTTATACTCATTTTTAAGAATATTACGCTTTAATGAAAGATATTTTGTGTGTTTTTGATTTTAGGTGCAATAAATGGGATTTAAGAGCAAAAAGGAGCAAAATAGGCCAATTGAAGCTAAAGGATCACAAAGTTGACGTGGCACTGATCTTCTAGAAGCTTGGAGCCTAGGCACCATGGTTGGGCACCTATGTGCCAAAGCTGATTATGCATATACTCAGTGAATTTGGACAGATTTTGAAAAGGTTGCTGAAGTGACCCTTGGTGATTTTTACAGCTTCATATATATAAAAGATTTCCAAACAAAAAAGTGTGTGTGGTGAGTCGTTTTAGGGTAGGTTACATCGCCATTGGGGTGGGCAGCCACCATAGTGAGAGTGTGGTGATTGCGAGTGTTTGTGTAAGTCTTGTGGAGTCAAGTTCAGTTAGAAAACTTCAGAGGATTACTTGGGAAAATTTTTTAGATAAGTATTTGTACTTTTATTTAAGCCTTGTTTTGTAAACTTAGTTTTTAATATATATCATGTTTTGTTTTGTCATCCCTATGAATTCTGAGTACTTTTTCTTTTTTTATCATTGCAGTAAAAAGTAATCATATGTGGGGTGAGAATGTTTTAAATATTTCTTATATTCCAAAAATTTGTGATGGTATTTTCACTGATTCTTAATTTACTTTTTAAACTAACCATTTGTGATGTTAAAATCTGTTGCAAAACATAGTGACCCGGGAGGGCTATGATTTTACTCAACTAGTGAGTACCACACTAAACCTTGGATGGAAGGGATGTCACGTCCAAGAGGGAGTGAAATAGGTAGAGAGATAAGTTTTGATGTGTGTGGAATTAATGATTCTAGAGTGACAAGCTAGAACCTTTTTCAATTTGGTCATTAGTTTGGAACATGAGGCCTGGTTGGTTCTATAGAGAGGGCATAGCGGGTAATATGGAAGTGAGAGGCTATAATATACTCAGAATAACTGTATCAATCAAGAACTTAACTTTAGGTTAGCCAATATTCTTTATGCACTCTGGCGTTGGTAAGAAAAAAAGGTATGTTCCTATTTTTCACAAAACCTTATTTTTATCTTCAAACATTTAATTCTTACACTTATTACAATATCTTTGCAAGAAGAAAGACTTTATTTTAATCATACTTCTTTACACCTCTATAGTTTAAGAAACTTTGCATCTACTTTTAGCTTTGCATTTAGATTTAGCAAACATTGATTTATACCCTTTTACAAATAGTTCGCTATTATTCTCCTACAAATTTTATTTACAATTTAAATAAAAATATTTTTAAGTTGACAGAGAAATTCACTTATTCTCTGTGGGTTCAATACTGGGGTTTTTAGAGAAAACTCTATATTACTTGAAATAATATGTATACTTGTGCAGTACCTCTAGAGTGTAAGTCATTAATTAATTTTATAACACAATTATTTTGCACACTAGCCACTGAATATAAATTGAGTCAAGTTTCTTGTGATCTTTCAAAACTTAAATAATTATGTAATTACGGGTCGAATTATTAGGCTGAGTTCATATCAACCTAAGTCAGACCCAAATCCAAGCCTAGTCCAAAGCTATTGATTAGGGTTAATTTATATCTAAATTAACTTAAAACTAAACATATGCATATAGGAGGAGCAAGAGACTTACTAAAGAGGAGGCATGCCATAGTGGTTCGCCATAGGAGGAGGCTTGAGCACTTCTCTATCAGTCAAAGGCCGAATTCAGTGTGGTAATGGAGTGCCAATAGGGCCTATTTATAGGCTAGAGAGGTGGTGGTGGAGGCCTTTGTGATCATTGATTAAGGTGATGGTTAGACGGTAGAGATTATTCCAATGGTTGGAGCTCCCACGGATCACCTGTGGTGAACCATCGCTTTGATTCGATGTTGACCCCGAGGATGAAAGCCATAAGTTGCTAGCGTTCTTCAGGGATATAGTCACAGAAGAGTATGGCATGACCATGCCCAAAAGCTTTCGTGTGTGGCTATACTCAAATCGAGTGTGACCATGCCTAAGAACTCCTAGGTGTGGCTACGTCTGTATCAGATATGAAAATTCTTAAGAATTTCTAGGTGTGTCTACGGCTAGATCGGGTGTGACCACATTGATCCAACGAGTAGAGTTTAGGGTTTGATTCTGAGTTTAGGTTGAACAAAAGTCAGGTCAACAGTAACTTCTCGCCATTTATGAGGATAAAACCTTGTGGTACACTGATTTAGTGAACTTCACTATCAGCAAAATAGTTCCCTACAATCTGATCTATCACCAGTGGAAGAGGTTCTTTTCATATGTCAAATTCTACTATTGGGATGAGCCCTATCTTTTAGGAAGTGTAAGGACCATATCATTAAGAGATGTGTATAATTAGAAGAGGTTGACAATATCATTTGATCTTATCACGATTCAGAATCTATGGGACATTTTGAAGGATTTAGGAATGATACTAAGATATTACAATCAATATTTTATTGGCATGCCCTTTTTAAGGATGTGAATAATTACTTCATAGCTTTTGATAGATGCCAACGGGTACATAATATTTCTAAAAGATGTGAAATATGTTTAGGTTAAAGGAATTGATTTTATGGGACTCTTCATATCATTATTAGGAAATTTATACATTTTGGTAGCAGTATACTATATCTCTAAGTGGATTGACACGGTGGCTTTGCTCAATTGTGATGCTAAGAATGCTCCAAAATTCTTGAAAATGCATATTTTAGTTAAGTTGGAACACCTAGGGTAATTATTAGTGATTGAGGCATCCATCACAAATCATTTTTCACCTGAATGACGTAGCATGATAAAATATTTTATGACTATTTATTAATAATTATGGGAGTTATGGACCTCAAGATATAAAAGTTTTATATGAATTTTGCAAATAAAACTATATAAATTGGGCAATTACATATATGTCTTTAGCATAAGTTTGTCTACAGATCCACAAACTTCCTTTTTTCTAGATGTTTCGCCATGCATTTTCCATAATTTCTAAATAATAAGGGATTTAGGGGAAATAGAGAGACAGCGCAAGAGAGAGAGAGAGAGAGAGAGAGAGAGAGAGAGAGAGAGAGAGAGATGAAGAAAAAGTTAGATTTTAGGGGTTTTGGCTCACTTTTGGTGTGATGGATTAGTTAGAAAAATTAACTGGCTCAAGATATTCTACCTTTATCCTACATATGATTTTATTGATTTTGATTTTTTGTGCATTATTCAAAGTTTTGGTTGTCCAAAACTTGTAAAATTTGGGATATATTTATATTTTGGAAACTTTCACTGTGTAGCTTTTAATATACTATTGTCTTATTGATTCTACATACTTTGTTTTAAGTAAATTGAATTTTTACTAGGTATGTCTTTTGTTTAAGATAAAATTCATAATTTGAGTTATATGAAGCTTTATAAAAAAGTATATATATATATATATATATATATATATATATATATATATATATATATATATATATATATATATATATATATATATATATATATATATATATANCATATAATTTGATCACATCATTATTATTGTGAATTATTCTTTTTTTTTTCTTTATGTGCAAGTTTTAGATATACACTGTGATGTTAAGCATATTATAGTGTTTAAATATGATATAATATTTTGAAATGTGCGTACACTAAAAGGATTAGTTATTATGATTGATATTAACGGACATATTATACTTTGTGTAGTAGGGTGGGTTGACGGGCTTTCCGTTAAATGAGATAATAGTGTATAGTTGATATATGCTTAGAGTCATAAATGATGAATATGATATGATATGAATGTCGATAGGCTGAAGTGCTACCTCACATGTACTATGTCACATGATTAATTGTTCTGACAGTTTTTACAAACATGATATGTTATGATATTATATATGTTTTACTATAATTAGTTCAGAAAAAATATCACATATAATTAGTCAAAACATTTAACTTTATATGTGTAATGATAATAATACTTGATAATATGAATTGCATCAATATTATTATTGTCTTTTGACATATTATTGTGATTTATATGTCTTGTGGTATACATATACATGTTTAATGACCGACATATTTTACTATTTAAATCATACACGATATGATTATGATGCAATCATATATATTATTATATTTATCCATTGATTTCAATTATAGATTATGTGCAGCCTATTGAGTCGTTCGCATACTCTTATTGCATTCACATATTTTTCAAAAAATGGTAAGACTACTAGAGTCGGCTAATGGTATTTGTTGATATAGATATATTTGATATATATATTTCATGATCATGGAGTATTTATCTTTTTGAACAATAATGCAATGAAGGGAATTCTCGCAATAATCATCTGTTTAAAAACTTTGAAGTGTAAAAAAGTGTCATTGATTAAGCTTGCTCTTGAAATACATATTGGCATATAGGAAAAAGGAAATGGGCAGCAGAGTCAAGTATATTTTCGAAAGGTGATGAGGGACTGCATGATGAGCTGCCGCATGGATCTTCAAACTGCTATACATGGATGCATCTGCATGCATCTACTGTACGTGATCCTCCTGCATGAACCGCCAAACTTGAATGGAAATCAAGAAAAGTAACTGTACGTTCACCNGAAAGAAATTCCATCCCATTTCTCAAGGCAGTACAATTTTTCAACAATTGGCTGTCAAAGAAGGTTGTTCAGTCTATGAGTTACTCAGACAAATGGGATACACAATATCCTCTCCAATGAAAGAAGAGATTCTGAGGGATATTAAATCCAAACAAAATACATCTGCTCATATTTCTGTTTGGTCCCGTTTGGGAAATAGATTTGATACTACAAGACATCGACCCATAAAATCAAGATTGGGTCCAA
>JXCR01060483.1:74224-119783 GCA_002079205.1 Phalaenopsis hybrid cultivar
AATGAAGGGAATTCTCGCAATAATCATCTGTTTAAAAACTTTAAAGTGTAAAAAAGTGTCATTGATTAAGCTTGCTCTTGAAATACATATAGGCATATAGGAAAAAGGAAATGGGCAGCAGAGTCAAGTATATTTTGAAAGGTGATGAGGGACTGCATGAAGAGCTGCCGCATGGATCTTCAAAATGCTATACATGGATGCATCTGCATGCATGTACTGTACGTGATCCTCCTGCATGAACCGCCAAACTTGAATGGAAATCAAGAAAAGTAACTGTACGTTCACCTCTGATTTAATTCATTTTTTGGGAAGGATGGTTATGGGCAATCCGTTCATTGGCAAGGCGAAGGGGCCAAACTGAACGCCACTTTCCGGTCCACAAAGGGCCCACCTGAAATGGATAAGCAGATTAGTTTCAGTACTTGAGCCCTTAACTTCTTATTTTTTAAAAATTATACAAAGTTGGAGTTGCGTGTTGTTTCAAAGATCTACTTATTGGTTTGCTAAGGGATGGACGATGACTGCTAATTTTCTGTAACTATAAAACGTGTTTTTGTTTATGTTTGTCAACCTGTACTTTGTGGTGAGGTGATGGAGGAGAACTAAGATCTCCAGCTTCGCCAGCTCATTTCCAGGGCACGCATGGGTCCCGTTTCCAAAAGGCATGAACGTGCTCGGCTTCGGTGGAATCTGCTCCAGTCAACACAACACCCGACATTTATTAGCCATGAATTAGTGAAATATTTTTACTATTTATATGTACATATTTATGTATTAGAATTAATTGGAACAGAAATTATCACCTCAAATCTGGAAGGGTCAAACTTGTCTGGGTCTGGAAAATTGTCTGGGTCATGGTGAATGTTTCGAAAGAGGGGCAGAACTTTCCAACCCTTGGGTATGAGATACCCTGCAGATGAGTGACGAGTCAAGGTGATGATCTACCTGCTAAGAAAATAAAAATAAGAAGTAACCTTGGTAGTGAACATCCTGGACGGCTTCCCTAAAGGTGAAAGACAGAATTGAAGCGAGCCTCATGGTTTCCTGAATGACCCTGCAAGTGACGGGCATCTTCTTGGTATCCGTCCAATTCAAGCCCCTCTTCTCTTCATCTCCCATCACCACCTCCTTGCATCTTTGAATCTCCTCTTGCTCTTNGTGTTTTTTCAAAGATCTACTTATTGGTTTGCAAAGGGATGGACGGTGACTGCTATTTTTCTGTAACTATAAAACTAGTGTTTTTGTTTATGTTTGTCAACCTGTACTTTGTGGTGAGGTGATGGAGGAGAACTAAGATCTCCAGCTTCGCCAGCTCATTTCCAGGGCACGCATGGGTCCCGTTTCCAAAAGGCATGAACGTGCTCGGCTTCGGTGGAATCTGCTCCAGTCAACACAACACCCGACATTTATTAGCCATGAATTAGTGAAATATTTTCACTATTTATATGTACATATATATATGTATTATAATTAATTGGAAGAGAAATCAGCACCTCAAATCTGGAAGGGTCAAACTTGTCTGGGTCTGGAAAATTGTCTGGGTCATGGTGAATGTTTCGAAAGAGGGGCAGAACTTTCCAACCCTTGGGTATGAGATACCCTGCAGATGAGTGACGAGTCAAGGTGATGATCTACCTGCTAAGAAAATAAAAATAAGAAGTAACCTTGGTAGTGAACATCCTGGACGGCTTCCCTAAAGGTGAAAGACAGAATTGTAGCGAGCCTCATGGTCTCCTGAATGACCCTGCAAGTGACGGGCATCTTCTTGGTATCCCTCCAATTCAAGCCTCTCTTCTCTTCATCTCCCATCACCAACTCCTTGCATCTTTGAATCTCCTCTTGCTCTTCCTACGTTTATCATAGGCTAGCAAATAATGGCAGGAATAATAATATAATAGTGGTGGTTTCCAGCTTCATTAACATATAAATTATGAGATTGATGATTCACCGTGACGAGTTGGAGGACGCTGGGGTTCTCCGCCAGGTACTTGAGTATCCAAGTGAGGACGCTGGCGGTGGTGTCGCGGGCTGCGAAGATGACCCCGATGATGTTGTCGGTGATCTGGTCGTCGGTTAGGGACTCTTTTTCATCCATGAAGGATGCCAGAAGGTCGTCGGCCTCNTGTTGTCGGTCATCTGGTCGTCGGTTAGGGACTCTTTTTCATCCATGAAGGATGCCAGAAGGTCGTCGGCCTCATCTGATTCATGATTTTGTTGGTGATGAACCGCAGTTACAGCTCCTCCTCTTAGTCTTTGTTGCATCCTCCTTCTGCAGGAGATGATCCTGGCCACGAGGAGACCGACCTGGCGCCTGGCCTTCATAGACTTGTGGAACAGAGTCCCGGGAAGGTTGATGGGCATGGAGTTGTACCCTCTCTCTAGGGTGTAGTAGCACTGCTTCAGCTCGTCTATGTAGGATTCCCCCTCCTTTCCAAATATGGAAAGCAGCGCTACATTCAACGCGTACTGCAGGCCCAATCATTATTTTTAATTAATCTGGAAGGATTCAATAATTGACTTCAAGCAGGATAGGCAGCGAAAAAGGATGTAAGTAATGATGAATGGATGGAAATGAGTACCGTCTTCATCTCCTGGTAGGTGTTGATGAAGCTGCGGCCTTCCAAGGAGGATAGNATTCAAGCAGGATAGGTAGCGAAGAAGGATGTAAGTATTGATGATGGATGGAAATGAGTACCGTCTTCATCTCCTGGTAGGTGTTGATAAAGCTGCGGCCTTCCAAGGAGGATAGGGCGCCCAGGGCGAAGTCCTCGATGGAAGAGACCTTTGATTGGATGGCGGCGGGCATGAATGCGCGGAGCAGGAGGCGGCGGAGGCTGGCGTGGTAGTCGCCTCGCTGGAAGAAGATGGCCATAGGACCCAGCATACGCTCCTTGCTGGCAGGGAAGGTTGGCTTGAAGAGGTGAGCCTTTGTCACCAGCACGAATCTCGCAGCCTCCGGGCTTGACATCATCACGCAGTGGCATCCAAGTATGTGGGTTTTGAAAACCTCCCCGTACCTCCTCTGCTTCTCCGCGAAGAAGCTGTTGGGGTTTTTGTTTGAGTACAGTTGCAATGTCTCTCCAATGTAAGGCCACCCCAACGAACCCGGAGGCAGCCGCCGCTTCACCGGTTCATCTTCCCCTGCAACTGATGCTCTTTTCTTCCGGCTCACTTGCCGAAAAATCAGGCTCAGGAACGCCACCAGTAGTACAACAACGGCGCTGCCTCCGGTGCTCATGGCTCAAGCGGAGCCTGTGAAATTATGTATGTCCGGAGGAGGCCGAGGGATGGATGCTGAGGTCCAGGGTATTAAAATGCGGAAGAAGCGAGGTGGTATGGAGGAGTGCTGGGAATTAGGCCAGGTGCTAACTATATAGTTATAGGTAGTGATGAGCAAGCAGCTTTAATAGGTTTTTATAATCAAACAGGGCTGACTTTTTAAATTAAATTGGGTTTTTAATAGAGTCCATAATCTAAAATTTTTTTTTGGAAAATTTTATAGACTCATTTTATTTTATAAAGAAAATTTTGGAGGATTTCAGAAATATATTTTAAATTAGTGATTTAAAGAATTCTAGTAAATGTAATTAATGACGTTTGTAAATAAAGATGGAAAAAATATTCTAAAGAGTCAATAGGACTCATCAGATTAAAATAGGCTCACACAATTTTGATGGGGTTGTCACTAGTGTAAATATATGTGGTGTGCTTGAGTTTTGTATCAAGTAGAATCAAGAAGTAAATAAGTGAATTAAAAGTGAGTTTTCTAATTGTTCATCTTCTCTTTTGGCATTTCCCCTCTAGTAATAGTCTCTTATCTTCCAACAAAGTGGCTTCAAAGCTAAAGTTCTCTTCTAGAGAGTCGACAAGCAACGGTATGATCCCCTTTCAATGCCCAACGCTCAACAATAACAACTATGACAATTAGAACATCAAGTTGAAGGCTTTTCTTGGAGCGTAAGATGTATGAGAGATGGTAGAAAAAAAGCTACAACGAGCCACTGGACGAGTCAAGTCTGTCCCAAACTCAAATGGATAGTCTAAAGATTCGAGGAAGATAGACAAGAAGGATGTCTATGTAATCTTTCAAGAATTAGATGATGTCATTGAGAAGATTTATCATGTGAAGTCTACCACAGAGGAATGAGAGAAACTTTAGACCTCTTATAAAGGAGCGGAGCAAGTTAAGAAGTTGCATCTCCAAATATTAAGAGGTGAGTTCAAATCCTTACATATGAAAGAAGTTGAAGTTGTCTCTAACTACTTTACTAGAATCTTAGAAGTTTCTAATCAATTAAAAAGAAATAAAGAAAAGCTAGATGATGTAAGGATTATGGACAAAATCCTTCAATCTTTAGATTTGAAGTTCGATCATATTGTCATCATCATTGAATAAACCAAAGACTTAGAGACCATGACAATCGAGGAACTCCTAGGTTTTTTACAAGCTTATAAAAAAAATAAAAAGAAAAACAAGTGATCATGGAACAACTTCTGAAGGTGCAAATTAATTCAACTAAAGAAGAGATCTTTGAGTATGATAGAAGTCAATAAGGAAGAGGATGTTGTTGAGAAGAATGCAATAACCATGACTGTGGATGTGGTAGGAGCTTGAATAATTACAATAATAACAATACCAATTTTGAACATGCAGGAATTTCAACAAGATGGCATGGAAGAGGAAAATTAAGACCATGGTATGACAAATCTTAAGTGATGTGTTATAACTGTGAAAAATTTGGTCACTATGTTGTAGAATGTAGAACTCTCAATAACAATAAAGTTGAAGAGAAAACTAATTACATGGGAAGAAAGAAGTAGGCAAAATGACACTTTGCTACTGACATATAAGGAGAATGAAAAGGGTAAAGATAATACATGGTATCTTGACACCGGTGCAAGCAATCATATATGTGGAGAAAATAACGAAGCATTATTATCTGATCGCCACTAATACTACCATCAATTACATGAACCAATATCTCTTCTAAAGTATTTGCTACTTCATTTTTTGGTATTATGGATTCAATTTTACCATTTTTTAAGTTCAAAGAAGCATCACTAATAGAGATTTCTTATTTCAATTTAGTTTATAAGTTTTTTGAGGATCTAAAATAAAAAATAGACTTTCCTAGAGAATTATATTTTTTTGATGATATAAACACTAATATCCTAAAATAGGGGGAAATTAATATTTCATGAACAAATTTTTATCATCTAACATGAATCTCGATGCAATTTTTAATGTGAGCATTTGATCTGGTAAGAATAGAATTCTAGTGTATATTTGTCAAAGGACCAAAATACCTCTCCCATAGAGACTAAAAGTATACCCCCTCTCTTCACTTAGAGGGGATCAATAGTAAGAATAGAATTCTAGTGTTGTTCTGGATTGAAGGTTGATGATAAATTTTAGCATATGTAGTCATTAACCATCATCGTCCGTCGACTACCGACCACCATCGACCACCACTTACCATCCTGGTTGCTTGACATTGTCAGTGAACACTACTAGCTAATGATGTATCTCAAATATAACATAATGACATATATCGAATACGATATGATGATTTATCCCAAATACAATGTAATAACGTATCTCAAAAATAGTGTGAGTGAATAACGTTGTATTGAAAATCCAACAAAAACTCTCAGTAACAACTGCTTACGATCGTCATATTTAGAGCATGGTGACTTCTTATGGAATCATGAAGTGTTTTATAAGTCGTATACCGACAAGTCTGGTCCCTAGTGGAAAATAATAAATTCAAGAGAAGGGTTGTAACCGACGACTAGTACAGCACCAACTAAAACCTATATGGCTACTCATTTTTAAAGTAACTACATGACCAACTATGGTACGTATGTCAAACTTACATTATTGTAGCTACCAACTATGACATATATGACCAACTATGACCTACGTGACTAACTACTAAAACATATTTCAAATACAACATTTGTGGCCAACTAACATTATTACAATAATCAATTATAGCATATGTGACAAACTACGACATATGTGGTAAACTACTACTAGAGCTACCAACCACAGTCTATGTAATAAAATATAACTTATTTGGCTAATTGTTACTACAACTACCAATCACGACCTGTGTGGATAATTATAGCCTATGTCCCTAACTCCTACAATTACCAACTACAACCTATGTGACAAATTACAGTATGTGTAGCTAACTGTTATTAGAGCTTCCAACTACAAGCTCTATGGCCAACTAAAGCTACTGCAGCTATCAAATATGGTTTATGAGACCTGCAATTATGGTTGATGTTGCTAATTGTTGTTGTAGCTTCCAACCACAAACTATGTGACCAACTATTGCCTATGTGACTAACTACTACTATAGCAATTAACCACGATCTATGCGATAAGCATGACTTATGTAGCCAACCGCTACTACAACTACCAACAATAGCCTATGTAATCAATTATGGTCTATGTGGCTAACTGCTACTACAACCACTAATCACAACCAATGTAACTAACTAAGATCTTTGTAGCTAAATCTTATTAGAGCTTCCAACTACAACTTGTATGGCCAATTGAAACTACTGTAGCTATCAACTACGATTTATGTGACAAATTATGTCTAATGTTGCTAATTTCTACTACAGCTTGCAACTACGAATTATGTGACCATTTACAACCTATGTGACTAACTACTACGATAGTTATTAATCATGTCTGACCTATGTGACTAACTATAACTTATATAGCTAATTCTTACTGTAACTTTTAAATATAGTCTCTATGACCAATTAACACTATTGTTATCACCAACTACGACCTATATGGCCATCTTATGTTATTACAACTTCTAACTATAACTTTTGTGGCCAACCAACATTATTTAGGTAACCAACTTCAACCTATGTGGCCAATTATAGCTTATGTGGCTAACTACTATAATAAATTCCAACTACAACATTTGGCCAACTGTCATTATAGCAAAAACCAACTACAACTTATGTGGCTAACCGCTATTGTAGCTTCCAACTACAACCTCTATAGTCAACTAACGTAATTACAATAACCAACTCTGACTTATGTGCCCAACTACGGTCTATTTGGCTAACTACTGCTACAACTTCCAACTGTGGTCTTTTATGGTCAACTGCTTGTTAACTAACTATATTATAGTAATCAACTACATCTTATGTAACCAACTACGACCTATATAACTAATTGCTACTGCAACTATCAAATTTGACCTATATGACCAACTATGGATTATGTAGCCAAGTGCTATTATAGCATCCAACTGTTGTCTTTTATGGTCGACTAACACTATTACAGTCATTGACTAAAGCATTTACAACAAACTACTGCCTTTGTAGAACTACATTTATTATTGTCCAATTACATCTAATGTAGCTAAACTACTATTGTACATCTCTAACTATCGGCATTGTAATTTCATATTCTCTACTTAATGAGAAAAGTGGACTATGTGCTTAGGATCATATAATAGATCATTTTAATTGGGCTATAAGCCTTGTAGTTTTTTCCCCTTTTAAGGTTTTTCCATTTAAAAAATATTATCGTCTCTCTGCTTTGTTTTCTATTATTTGTGTGTGTTGTATCTTCGTGGAACGCTAAGACGTTAAATTATTTATCAACCACTGTGAATCTTCCAGCACATAATAAGGAGTGACATGTTTGATATCATTCATAAAATTTTGTTATTATTCACCTTGGAAGTATAAAGATGTATCAAGATATGAAGACTTTATTTTGATGATATGTAATGAAAAGAAAAATAGTTGATATGTCACTAGGGGTAAGAGTTATTAATTGGTGTGCCAGTACAATTCCTACCTGTTTTGGAATATAAATATAATGCATCACCTCAAAAGAGGGATGGCAGCAATTTATATGAAAAATATTTGGCTTTTTTGGATCATAATTAGAAACACGTAGCAAATGAGGGCCTGGTGGAATTGCTCTCATGAAACAAGGGTTGGCGCAACCGCTCATCTAAATACATAAATTGTATGAGTGTGACGTGTTATTTTATGAGCACCATTAGCATGTCATGAGCCCCGTTGGAGATGTTGTATTAGCCGGTCTGGCCAACTTTTTATTGGGAGCGAATCTTGCGTCGAGACTTTAGACTTTTTTTTCTTACATTTTATTTCAGCAATTAGTAAAAGTCGCCTATGGCAAAGTCAACTACAGTTGCGCGGCTTATTTGGAATACCGAGGCAGTGTTTTAAATTAGGGGAGTACGTGTATCGTTAAGGGTTCCCCTGGATTAAATGATAGTTATGAGGTGCCTAGTTCAACGGCGAATGCACGCACTGGGTCTCGGTATGCGAGCGGGTTCTACGTTTTGACAAGTATGCGAACCATTTCTGTAGTTTGACGATGCTAATTGCGTGGCAAGGGCGTCATTGTTATTAATAAATTGGTTTGAGTCGAGAAGAACTGTCACTTGTCTTGAATCATTTAGACGCCAAATTCGTGGTCGCAGCCCTTTACTTCTTCCGTTGACATCCAACTCCAANCGATGTAGCTCCAACTATAACCTATATGGCTACTCATTACTAAAGTAACTTCATGACCAATACGTATGTCAAACTTATATTATTGTAGCTATCAACTATGACCTATGTGGCTAACTGCTAAAGCATATTCCAAATACGACATTTGTGGCCAACTAACATTATTACAATAATCAATTATATCATATGTGACAAACTACGACATATGTGGTAAACTACTACTACGGCTACCAACCACGGTTTATGTAATAAATTATAACTTATTTGGCTAATTGCTACTACAACTACCAATCACGACCTGTGTGGATAATTATAGCCTATGTCTCTAACTCCTACAACTACCAACTACAACATATGTGACCAATTACAGTTTATGTAGCTAACTGCTATTATAACTTCCAACTACAACATCTATGACCAACTAAAGCTAATGCAGCTATCAAATATGGTTTATGAGACCTGCAATTATGGTTGATGTTGCTAATTGTTATTGTAGCTTCCAACCACAAACTATGTGGCCAACTATTGCCTATGTGACTAACTACTACTATAGCGATTAACCACGATCTATGTGATAAGCATGACTTATGTAGCCAATCACTACTACAACTACCAACAATGACCTATGTAATCAGTTATGGTCTATGTGGCTAACTGCTACTACAACCACTAATCACAACCTATGTAACTAACTTAGATCTTTGTAGCTAACTTTTATTAGAGCTTCCAATTACAACTTGTATGACCAATTGAAACTACTACAACTATCAACTACGATTTATGTGACTAATTATGTCTTATGTAGCTAATTTTTACTACAGCTTGCAACTACGAATTATGTGACCAATTACAACATATGTGACTAACTACTACGCTAGTTATTAACCATGCATGACCTATGTGACTAACTATAACTTATATAGCTAATTCTTACTGTAACTTTTAACTATAGTCTCTATGACCAACTAACACTATTGTTATCACAAACTACGACCTATATGACCATCTTATGTTATTACAACTTCTAACTATAACTTTTGTGGCCAACCGACATTATCTAGGTAACCAACTTCAACCTATGTGGCCAACTATAGCTTATGTGGCTAACTACTATAATAAATTCCAACTACAACATTTGGCCAACTGTCGTTATAGCAGTAACCAACTACAACGTATGTGGCTAACCGCTATTGTAGCTTCCAACTACAACCTCTATAGTCAACTAATGTAATTACAATAACCAACTGCGACCTATGTGCCCAACTACGATTTATTTGGCTAACTACTACTACAACTTCCAACTATGGCCCTTTATGGTCAACTGCTTGTTAACTAACTCTATTACAGTAATCAACTGTATCTTATGTAACAAACTACGACTTATATAACTAATTGCTACCGCAACTATCAACTTTGACCTATGCGACCAACTACATATTATGTAGTCAAGTGCTATTATAGCTTCCAACTGTTGCCTTTTATGGTCGACTATCATCAACTAAAGCATTTATAACAAACTACTGCTTTTGTAGAACTACATTTATTAATGTAGTTGAACTGCTATTGTACATCTTTAACTATCAGCATTGTAATTTCATGTTCTCTACTTAATGAGAAAAGTGGACTATGTGCTTAGGATCATTTAATAGATCATTTTAATTGGGCTATAAACCTTGTAGTTTTTTCTCCTTTTAAGGTTTTTCCACGTAAAAAAAAATTATTGTCTCCCTGCATTGTTTTCTACTATTTGTGTGTGTTGTATCTTCGTGCAACACTGAGACATTTAATAATTCCTCAGCCGCTGTGAATCTTCCACCACATAATAAGGAGTGACATGTTTGATATCATTCATAAAATTTTGTTATTATTCACCTTGGAAGTATAATGATGTATCAAGATATGAAGACTTTATTTTGATGATATGTAATGAAAAGAAAAATAGTTGATATGTCACTAGGGGTAAGAGTTGTTAATCGGTGTGCCAGTACAATTCCTACCTGTTTTGGAATATAAATATAATGCATCACCTCAAAAGAGGGATGGCAGCAATTTATATGAAAAATATTTGGCTTTTTTGGGTCATAATTAGAAACACGTAGCAAATGAGGGCCTGGTGGAATAGCTCTCATGAAACAAGGGTTGACGCAACCGCTCATCTAAATAAATAAATTGTATGAGTGAGACGTGTTATTGTATGAGCACCATTAGCATGTCATGAGCCCCGTTGGAGATGTTGTATTAGCCGGTCTGGCCAACTTTTTATTGGGAGTGAATCTTGCGTCGAGACTTTAGACTTTTTTTTCTTACATTTTATTACAGCAATTAGTAAAAGTCGCCTATGGCAAAGTCAACTACAGTTGCGCGGTTTATTTGGAATTCCGAGGCAGTGTTTTAAATTAGGGGAGTACGTGTATCGTTAAGGGTTCCCCTGGATTAAATGATAGTTATGAGGTGCCTAGTTCAACGGCGAATGCACGCACTGGGTCTCGGTATGCGAGCGGGTTCTATGTTTTGACAAGTATGCGAACCATTTCTGTAGTTTGACTATGCTAATTGCGATGGCAAGGGCGTCATTGTTATTAATAAATTGGTTTGAGTCGAGAAGAACTGTCATTTGTCTTGAATCATTTAGACGCCAAATTCGTGGTCGCAGCCCTTTACTTCTTCCGTTGACATCCAACTCCAANGATGCTAATTGCGATGGCAAGGGCGTCATTGTTATTAATAAATTGGTTTTGAGTCCAGAAGAACTGTCATTTGTCTTGAATAATTTAGACGCCAAATTCGTGGTCGCAGCCCTTTACTTCTTCCGTTGACATCCAACTCCAATGTTTTTTTTTTTTAAACAAAGCTGAAGATTGACTTGGACCAGATCCGATGACGCCTGCTGCGCCTGTGCCGCCGCGCATTTCTCAGTGGAATTATGGCTACAATACTTCATTTATAATGAAAATTTTGGCTACGTAATTGATGAAATATTATATATATATATATATTGAAAATTAAATGCTGCAGCACACAATTCTAATGAATTTATTTATCTCACACCTAAAATTTCATTTCAAGAACATAACACTTTAACTATTAATGAAAAGAATAATTGACTATTAAATATGAAATTTTTGATGTGAGATAAGTAAATTCATAAGAATTGGGTGATATATATGTGAATGCCCCTAACTCTTTTTTAAGAAAATGTGTCCAAAATTTATTTTGAATCAAAATTCTTCTGCTCTATAGAAATATAATGTAGATTATGGTTTCTTGAGTCACCAGATGCACACTCTCAAACAATAGGGATGCTTAAACGTCACTCTTTTGCTATTCTTTGTTGTCGGTTTATAACAACATTTCATAGCCAAAGTTTTTAAGCTTGTCATGTTTTATCCATGGTTACACTACATAAATTATGTACATTCCATATCAGACGCAAACAATGACAAATCCGATGATAATATGGGCTTATTGTCGAATTTGCATCTGTTTTGCTTCTTATTTTTTCCACGGGTAAANTTATATAGAAATATAATGTAGATCATGGTTTCTTGAGTCACCAGATGCACAAATTCTCAAACAATAGGGATGCTTAAACATCACTCTTTCGCTCTTCTTTGTTGTCGGTTTATAATAACATTTCATAGCCAAAGTTTTTAAGCTTGTCATGTTTTATCCATGGTTACAGTACATAAATTATGTACATTCCATATCGAACGCAAACAATGGCAAATCCGATGATAATATGGGCTTATTGTCGAATTTGCATCTGTTTTGCTTCTTATTTTTTCCACGGGTAAAATAGGGATCAATAATGTAATTTACGTCAAAATAAGGTAATAAAGTTTATCAGATTGCTTGCCTTGACGATCTGATAAACTTTCTATCCTGAGTGCAATGGAATCCACAACCATATGTTGAACTTGAATCACTTGGTCATGAAACTGATAAAGCTCTTCATTCATTACAACCACCTTTATGGCAAGAGTATCATGATCCAGCTATGACGAGCTCAGGTAACTTACAGGAGTATGGGAAGCTTAATTAATCTTCCCTCATAATGACCATAAACACTTCTCTGGACTCTTCATTAAGCCTAGAAAGCTTAAGTAATCTTATTTAACCATATCAACCCCAATTGACTTATATATGCTAAAAGATACAATTATCGGATTTTTTTTTCCCAAAATTTTGACTACTATGGTCCTGTATGGATCAATCTGGACCCAAATTAGGGCCTTTAAGGTCCTTGCCAACTCAAATTCACCAGTTGCCCATTGTTGTCAACCTCATTTAAATCAATCCAAATTCAATCTCTTTGGCTTCAAATGAAATTAATGATCTTAAGATGAGGTTTAGACCCATTCATGTTCCCATTTAGGCTTGGTCAACCATTTGAATAAAATTACCATTTAAGTTATATTAAAGGTCATTTGAGTCAATTGACATTAGACCCAATTGGGTTCGTATGAGTTTTTCCCATTAAAATCAAATTCAAGTTTAAATAAATTGTAATAAAAGCTAGTTAAGAGCCTTATTAAATCACTTTAACTTAATCCCATGGGCATTAAGTGTAATTAGGCCCAATAGGGCTTTCACCTCATTTGGACCCAAATGAGCCTCCAAGAAACAATTGGCTTATATTATATTAAATATTAAATCAACCATATAATGCTTCATTAAATATTTTAAGGACCAGCCTATACCTAGTTTAATCTATTGGGGTAGCTCAGGTCCATTCAAGCATATTAAATAGGTTAACTTAATCCCACCAAGTTCAAATTGAGTCAACCGATAACAATATTACGTAAAAATTAACACCTTTGGTGACCTTCACTATATGCCTAGGCCAAATCCATATGGGAATAACTTAGAATCAGGGTGTAGCCAACCACTTAGCTTGGCCAAAAGAAAGAAGGATCTACAACACCTCAACCCACTCCCCTTCTATTCCTATGTCGTCAAGTTAGGGTGTCAAGAGTGTTGGATTCGACCTTGAGTTGGTCCTGCTAATCTTAATACTTTTTAAAACCTTAAATAAAAATTGACACACAAATTAGAATTGAATGTTAAAACATTAATCACTTAATTTGGAACTGTCAAATGGGAAAAAAAAATTTGATTTTAAATTTGTATCAAAATTGGACATTAAATTCCTTTAGATTCAGACCATATTAGTCATACACATTAAACTTTCTTATTAGGACACCAACTAGATTTAGGTTAGAACAATTATAGTGGTTGTCGTATATTATGTGTATCTATGATGTTTCATGTTGTTTGATTCTATATTTGCGTATCATACTAGATGACAGACCAACTACTAAGAACTAGACTAGATGTTCAACAATCTTTTAATAGTTCTAATATTTTTATTTTTTGTATGTGGTCATGATTAGTGAGACAAATAAAATTTTTTAAACAATTTAAAAATTAATATTTTTTAATGCAAATGGTTTGTCCTACATGCTTACACTGGTGGCATGACACCCACTAGTGTCGAGCTATGTGTGATTATATTCTTTGTTGAATGTGGTTGAAATTTTCCTATGAAAATATATTTATCAATTTAGTTATATTTTATTTTAAAATTTTAACATGTAGATTTANATTTATTTATCTCACATCTAAAATTTCATTTTAAGAATATAACATTTTAACTCTGGATGCAAAGAATAATTGACTATTAAATATGAAATTTTTTATGTGAGATAAGTAAATTCATAAGAATTGGGTGATATATATGTGAATGCCCCAACTCTTTTTTAAGAAAATGTGTCCAAAATTTGTTTTGAATCAAAATTCTTCTGCTCTATAGAAATATAATGTAGATCATGGTTTCTTGAGTCACCAGATGCACAAACTCTCAAACAATAGGATGCTTAAACGTCACTCTTGCTCTTCTTTGTCGGTTTATAATAATATTTCATAGCCAAAGTCTTTAAGCTTGTCATGTTTTAAACATCTTAAAGAACTTTAAAGAAATGTATTTTTGATGTTTTGTTGCATGAATGATAAATTAAGGTCAATGGAGCAAAAAGAAGCGAATTTGGAGCAAAAATGACCAAAATGTGAAGAATTGCACTAGGGCGTCGACGACGCCATCGACACCGCCGATTGTGAGATTTTCCCGAGGTTACAGGACAAAATTTCTAGAAGGCCGCCGACGGCGGGATTGACGGTTATGTGTACTTGTACAATGGATAAGGCCGGATTTTGGAGGGGTGCATAAGCAACTATTGGGAAAACTCATCCACATCTTTAAAGAGAAGATTTTGGCCGAAAATAGAGGAGTCCTGGAGGTTAGATGGGCTCCATTAGTGTGTAGAGAGTTTGTTAGAGAGTGTAATTGTGAGGAATTCTTCAAGAAATTGTAAGAGTGGAGAAAAGTGAGAGATTTCTTCCTCCTTGCTACTTCGAAGAGGAATTCTGTGTACTGTGAAGAAAGGAAGAGATTCAGAGGAACTTCAAGGAGTGTTCTTGGGAAGAAAGTTAGAAATAAGTTATTTATTTGTTATAGTTTGTATGGCTTTGATTTTATATATGAATTTCGAGTTTTGTTATGCTTTCCTCATGAGTTCTGAGTAGTTTTCTCTGTTTTTCTCCTTGTCTCGAGATTTGTGAAATAGTGATTTGAATTGGTGAAGCCATAAAAATATTTAAGAAATTTTGATGATCTTTTCACTTCAATCTTAATGTACTTTCAATCTGGCCTATTGATTTGTTAAAATATGTTGAGTTTTACAACTAAAGTGAAGATTACATCCAAGATTCAGGATTTGATTTGTTAAAATATGTTGAGTTTTACAACTAAAGTGAATATTACATCCAAGATTCAGGGATAAATTTGTTAAAATATGTTGAGTTTTACAACTAAAGTGAAGATTACATCCAAGATTCAGGGAGTAATTTGTTAAAATATGTTGAGTTTTACAACTAAAGTGAAGATTACATCCAAGATTTAGGGAGGTTAAGCCCTTGGAAGTTGGGTGCAAATAAATAGGGAAATAATATTATCGGGCATAGATTTGGACCCCTTGGAAGTTGGGTGCAAATAAATAGGGAAATATTACTATCGGGAGTAAAATTAGAGATTTTAGAGTGACAGACTAAAATCCCCAATTCGGTCTTATCGTTTGGGTGTTGATGTGTAGATGTTAGCCCTCAGGTGAGGGGAACGTGGGAGATCCGAAGTGAGAGTCGGTATCCTCCCAGCCTAGCCGTAGAATCAGTAACCAAGCATAGGATTAGTTAATGTTTTTTATGCCTGGACCAAAAGGTAAATAATAGAAATGCTCCTATTTGGCACAATATAAATTGAACTAATTCATTTTATCCATTCACTATAATTTCTTGTGCTCCTATTTGGCACAATACAATTTGAACTGATTCACTTTATCCATTCACTATAATTTCTTGGGAGAAAGATGCTTTCTTATATTGAATATCACATTTAAACTCTCATTAGTATCATTCGTTATTTAATAGGAGAAGGATGTTTTCTTATATATTGAATATCACATTAAAATCTTTATTAGTACAATTAGTTACTTTCTTATATATCGAATATCACAATTACACCCTATTTTCTATCATTAGTTACTTATTAGTTATTAAAATTATCTATGAAGGATGCTTTCTTATATATTGAATATCACAATTAAACCCTACTTTATATCATTAGATATTTAGCACAATATAATTTGAACTAATTCATTTTATCCATTCACTATAATTTGGTAAAGAATAGGTATGCTCCTATTTGACACAATCTAAATTGAACTAATTCACTTTATCCATGCAATATAATTTGAACTAATTCACTTTATCCATTCACTATAATTTCTTGACAAGGAGAAGGATTCTTTCTTATATATTGAATATCACAAATTAAACCCTACTTTCTATCTTTAGTTTTTTATTAGTTACATTGAACTAATTCATTTTATCCATTCACTATAATTTCTTGACAAGGAGAATGATGCTTTCTTTAGATATTGAATATCACGTCGAACCTTCATTAGTATAATTAATTATTTAATAATTATTAAAATTACATATTTATTTCAATTAAACCCTCATTAGCATAATTAGTTATTTATGAGTTATTAAGAAAATTACATATTTATTTCAATTGTCTATTATTAACCCTAACTTTCTATCATTAGTTATTTATTAGTTATTCAAATTATTTACTTATTTCAATTGCCTATAAAACCTTCATTAGCATAATTAGTTATTTAATAGTTATTAAAATTATATATTTATTTCAATTGCCTACCCTCATTAGTGTAATTAGTTATTTAAGAGTTATTAAAATTACATATTTATTTCAATTGTCTATTAGTGACATATTAGTAAAATTAGTTATTTAAGAGTTTAAAATTACATATTTATTAAATTGCCGCACCCTACTTTTTTCTTTAGTTATTTATTAGTTTTCCAAATTATCTACTTATTTCAGTTGCCTATTGGTGACAGATAAGCTAATTGAACGCTGTCGTTGTAGTTGAAGTATTACTTTTTATTAAGCCTTAGTCCGTAGTATTCTATTTCTCCCTGTGGGATTGATAACTAGGACTCCATTAGAGCCCTATATTACTTGAGCGATACATATACTTGCGTTGACAAATTCGACTTTGACATTATTGAATATTATACATATACATCTTTATTAAATTAAACACATATATATAAAGTCGCAGTCAAGATTACTGTTAAATCTTGAGTGATACATTCATAGTATTATATTTCTCCCTGTGAGATCGATAACTATGACTCAATTAGAGTCCTATATTACTTGAGCGATACGTATACTTGCGTTGATAAATTCGACTTTGACATTATTGAATATTATACCTATACATCTTTATTAAATCAAACACATATATATAATTCGCTGTCAAGATTATAGTCAAGATTACTGTGAATAGTAGATTTATATTGCTACATGTCTGTCTATGTATGTAATTTGATTTAAACTTTGCATTTGCTTTACTTTAGAATTATGCTTTTAGATCTTTGTATAGCTGAGACTAAGCATAAGATGTTTTGTTTTCAGTATTTTGAGTGTTGTGGCTTGGATTGCGACACTGAATTAATGTATTGAGGTTGAGAAAATACCGTTTTGAGTGTTGTGGTTTGGATTGCGATGCTGAATTAATGTATTGAGGTTGAGAAAATACCGCAATTTGAGTGTTGTGGCTTGGATTGCGACGCTGAATTAATGTATTGAGGTTGAGAAAATACCAAACTTAGGTGTGTTATTGTTTATTGTACCCTCTGGAATTTATATATAAATGTGATGTTTTGTGTTGTGAAAGTTTATTTGTGATAAGTACATCATACTTAAAATTATATTTATAATGATTGAACGAATGTCGTTGAGGCTTGAAATTGATCGAAATCGCGAAAATCTGAGATTTCAACCAAAATCAATAGAGCCCGCCGACGGCGCCCTCGACGCCTCTGACGACGCCCTCGACGCCTCCGACGGCTCCCTCGACGCCGCCGACGATAGATTTTTCCCGATACTTATGTTTGATTTTCAATAGAGCGCGCCGACGGCGAGCTGGCAAAAAAACACCTTTAACTGTGATTTTGACCAGTCAACCGCCACTATTCATCATCTCATTCCTCCTAAAAACGCAATTTTTGACCTAAGGCTTGAGAGATCTTAGATTTAGGGCGATTTCAAGGCTTTTTGACACCAGATTTAATCATCTCTAGGTAAGAGCTTCACTCTAAACTAAAAATATTTGATTTTCACCATGAATTTCTTCCACATTGAGGACACCCAAAAAATTTGAGAATGTGAAAAAATATTGGGGGAAGAAATTCATGGATCTTAGTGTTAAACTCTTAGAATCACTTTTAGAAGCCATTATTTGATGTTTGAAGTATATTTTGGAATTTTTCTATAATTGTGATTAGATTGAAATGGCTCCACATCAAAAGAGACAAATTGAGTTTGAAAAGTCTCGCTTCGTTAATGTGAAGGCTCAATCAAGATTTACTTCAGTATTTGAAGGAAAGAAGTGTATACAAGATCGAGTTTTTGGGAGGAGAAATTGAACGAGTTATTACCGAGCGAAGGTGGGAAAAATTTTGTTACACCACCAATAAAGCCGTTGCAAACATTGTGAAGGAATTCTACGCCAACATATTCTATTCTGAAGACGGAATCGCTCAAGTGCGGGGATTTCCTGTTGAATTTACTGTCGCCCGCATCAACACCTTTTACGAAGTCCCAGCTCTTATAGCTGCTAATATGAATCCTTCAGTACTATCGAAGACCCCCTGAATGATGTGATTAACTTTCTCACTTATGGGAAAGGAACATGGAAGATAAAGCAACGAGAACGGGTAAATTTTTTTGCTTTAAATGCCACCTCTAAAGCGTGGCATTATTTCATTTCCTCTACTTTGTTACCGACTTATCACCATAGTGAGGTAACTAGCGAAAGAGCTATTCAGAATAATAGAGCTATAAATGTGGGGAGAATTATTGTTAAGTACATATTGACTACGACAATGAGTGAAACAAGTGGAGGTCTAGGACATCCTGACCTTATTTATGCACTTTGCCAACTTTCTGGAGTGGAAGCTGAAGAAGATAAGGAATGGGTTTACCCTGTGAAACCCATTAGCAAGGCCAATTTGAAAACTTATGAATCTCATGAGAAATGAAGAACTGGAAGTAGAAGTCAAGAACCTTCTACTAGCAGAGATGTCCCCTCTACAAGTTATGACCTTCCACCTTCTAGTTCCCCTACCCTCTCTGATTTAAATGAGTTAACCTTGTAATGGAAAAGCATAGAATTGATAAATAAAAGGATTGGAGGTTTAAAACGTCGACATGATTATGATAGTGAGTACCTTCAGAGGCATTCAGATTTTGAGATAGCTTACTATGAAACTCAGGCCCGACACTACAGAGGTGAGCCTGATGTTACTTTCTCTGTGTGCCCCCGATATACTCAATATCAATTCAATCCACCTGTTGATCAAGGAGATGAAGACATAGTTTAAGATTTTGATATTTGATAAAATTGATGACTTGTACTTGCACTTTTATTTTTGTGATCTTTTGTAATAGAAATAGATGTTTGTGTATTTGGACTTTCATTTTTATTGTTATGTTGCACTTGGATAATTTTTAATTTTTGTTATAAAGTTAGTGTGGTAGTTAAATTTGTATGTGTAGTATAATAGATGTTGAGTAGTATTTTGTAATGTAATGTGATTTTTATTTCGCATTTTAATTGTAATTGTTTTGTGTAGTATTGTGGTTGTGTTATGAAATATTGTGTTTGTTTAATGTTTTATTTTTGCACTTATTTCAAAATTTCATTACCCAGAAATTTCTCTAATGATTTATATGTGTAGAAATCTCCTAATATTACAGACCAGGTGAAGTAGAAATGCTGAGAAGGACAACAAAAATTTCAGAATGATGAAAATGCCTAAAATACTGAGGTATGATTTATATTTAAAGTTTTTCTTTTACATGTATCATTTCATATTGAAAAATTTAAGTTTGGGGGAGGGAAGAAAAAGATTAACTATTAGATGTCCTCTATTTCAATATTTTCAAAAATTATTTAAATGATTTTATGTAGTGAATTTAATTCAGGTAACTATATTTTGTAGCTATTTAAATATTATGGTAGATTTGAAGGAATAATTTTGTAATGAAAATTAATTTTGTAACTTAAGATATTTTAGTATAAGAGAATAAGATTATAGCAACTATTTAAAGTAAAGGAAACTATATTTTGAAGTATTAAGAATCAGGAAATTCATTTGAGAAGAACTACTAAAGTAAAGGAAACTATATTTTGAAGTATTAAGAATTTGGAAGTTCATTTGAGAAGAAAAGATAACAAAAATTAATTTTGTAACTTAAGATATTTAGTATAAGAGAATAAGATTATAGTTAACTATTTAAAGTAAAAAAACTATATTTTGAAGAAAATTCATTTGAGAAGAAAAAATTGGGGCTCAATGATGTAAATGTTATGAAATATTTATAAGGTAAAGGAATACTTTGAGTTTCAAAATTAGGGAAAGAAATGTGAAGTTCAAAATCATTAAAGACTATCCAGATATAGTAATCATCACTTGAAAAAGAAAAAAAAAAGATTGACAACAATCCCTGAAAAGAAAAGAAAAATATATAGGATTGAAGGCAATTCAAATGAAAAAGAGAAAATAAAGAAAAAAATGGAAGTGAGGAGAAGCTTGAGGATATGCCTAATAAAAAATTGGCTTCACTGGACCCACATAAAGGGAAAACCTAAATACATTCCTAAACTTATATTTATGGATTAGATCTTTTACTAGTAGTTACCTAAAAGGAAAACCTAAATACATTCCTGAACTTATATTTATGGATTAGCATCTTTTACTAGTAGTGTTTGAAAACCTAAATACATTCCTGAACTTATATTTATGGATTAGATCTTTTACTAGTAGTGTTCTCATGAGTTCCAATTGAACTTATATTTATGGATTAGATCTTTTACTAGTAGTGTTCCCATGAAATTCCTATCCTTGAACTTATATTTATGGATTAGATCTTTTACTAGTAGTGTTCCCATGAAGTTCCTATCATTTTAAATATTCCAAGTGATTTAATATTGCAACATATAGTCATTCTTGAAATGAATAGAAGACTATAACTCTTAAATTTGATAACTATATAATCTTGTAGCTGTAGAGTTAATTTCATCACTTGAATTTTTTTTGAAAATTTCACTATGATATTTATCTGAATCAAACTTATAGTATTTCTGAATTAAAACTTTACTACAATAGATCATAACTTTTATACAGTACCAAATTACTCGAGGATAAGTAATAGTTAAGTTTGAGGGATTTTGACCAAAGGAAAATATATTGAGATTTTCATATCTATTTTATATTGTTTTTTATGATATTACACTTTAAAGAAAAGTATTTTTGATGTTTTGTTACAGGAATGATGAATTAGGGTCATTGGAGCAAAAAGATGCAAAAAGGAGCGAATTTGGAGCAAAAAGGACCAAAATGTGAAGATTTGAACTAGGGCGTCGACGGCGAGCCCAACGACGCCGATTGTGAGATTTTCCCGAGACTTCATAATTAATTCACTTAGAAGGCCCGCCGACAACGCCCTTAAGGCTGCCGACGGCGCCCTTGAGGCCGCCAACAACGAGATCAGCGGTTATGTCCAATAAGGAATTGAATAAGGACAAATTTTGGAGGGGTGCTTAGGAAACTCTTGGAAAAGCCCATCCACATCTTTAAAGAGAAGACTTTGGCCAAAAATAGAGGAGGGGAGACTCCAAATTGAAGTGTAAAAAAAGTGTAGAGAGACTAAATTGTGAGGAATTCTTCGAGAGATTATAAGAGTGGAGGGAAAGTGAGAGATTTCTTTCTCCTTGCCGCTTCGAAGAGAAATTTTGTGTGTTGTAAAGAAATGAAGAGATTCAGAGGAACTTAGAGGAGTTTTCTTGAGGAGAAATTAGAGATAAGTTTATTTATTGTTGTAGTNGTCTGCAACATTCCAGAGATGTATGATATCCATATTTAGTAAATTAATTGATGATGGATTGGAAGGATTTATGAATGATTTCTCTTTATTTGGAACATCAATTGGCGCATGCTTAAATTATCTTGAAATAGTTTTAGAGTTATGTGAAAGAACTAATTTGGTTCTGAATTGGGAGAAATGTCAATTTATGGAAGGAGGAATAGTGTTAGGGCATAAAATTTCAAAAAATGGTATGGAAGTAGACCTTGCAAAAATTCAAGTTATGGGAGGAATTGTATTAAGGCATAAAATTTCGGAAGATGGTATGGAAGCAGGCCCTGCAAAAATTCAAGTTATATCTAAACTAACGCCTCCTACTAGTGTAAGAGAGGTTAGGAGTTTTCTTGGACATGTTGGTTTTTACATGCGTTTTATTAAAGATTTTTTGAAAATTACCAAACCTCTATGCCAACTTTTAGAAAAGGACAAGAAATTTGAATTTACTGAAAAAAATTTACTCAAACCTCTATACCAACTTTTAGAAAAGGATAAGAAATTTGAATTTACTGAAAACTGTTAAAATGCTTTTGAGTTATTAAAGGAAAAATTAATCACAGCCCCTATTATAGTTTCACCTAACTGGGAGAAACCATTTGAACTGATGTGTGATGCTAGTGATTATGTTATTGGAGCTGTTCTTGGATAAATGTATAAAAAGATTTTTAAAGTTATATACTACGCTAGTAAAACTCTTAATGATGCTCAAATTACTTATACTGTCACTGAAAAAAAGTTATTGGCCATTGTGTATGCTTTAGACAAATTTAGATCTTATTTATTTGGAGCTAAATGTGTTGTGCACACTGATCACTCTGCTATTAAATATCTGATGCAAAAGAAGGTTGCCAAATCAAGGTTAATTAGATGGATACTTTTGATGCAAGAATTTGATCTTGTGGTTATTGATAGAAAGGGNCTATCCTGAGTGCAATGGAATCCACAACCATATGTTGGACTTGAATCACTTGGTCATGCAACTGATAAAGCTCTTCATTCATTACAGCCACCTTTATGGCAAGAGTATCATGATCCAGCTATGACGAGCTCAAATAACTTACAGGAGCATGGGAAGCTTAATTAATCTTCCCTCATAATGACCATAAACACTTCCCTGGACTCTTCATTAACCCTAGAAAGCTTAAGTAATCTTAGTTAACCATATCAACCCCAAGTGACTTATATGTGCTAAAAGATACAATTATCTGATTTTTTCCCCAAAATTTTGACTCCTATGGTCCCGTATGGATCAATCTTGACCCAAATTAGGGCCTTTAAGGTCCTTACTAACTCAAATTCACCAGTTGCCCATTATTTTCATATTAAGCAAACCTCATTTAAATCAATCCAAATTCAGTCTCTTTGGCTTCAAATGAAATTATTGATCTTAAGATGAGGTTTAGACCCATTCATGTTCACAATTAGGCTTGGTCAACCATTTGAATAAAAGTACCATTTAAGTTATATTAAAGCTCATCCAATTGACATTAGACCCAATTGGGTTCGTATGAGTTTTTCCCATTAAAATCAAATTCAAGTTTAAATAAATTGTAATAAAAGCTAGTTAAGAGCCTTATTAAATCACTTTAACTTAATCCCATGGGCATTAAGTGTAATTAGGCCCAATAGGGCTTTCACCTCATTTGGACCCAAATGTGCCTCCAAGAAACAACTGGCTTATATTTTATGAAATCTTAAATCAACCATATAATGCTTCATTAAATATTTTAAGGACTGTCTTACACCTAGTTTAATCTATTGGGGTAGCTCAGGTCCATTCAAGCATATTAAATAGGTTAACTTAATCCCACCAAGTTCAAATTGAGTCAACCCATAACAATATTACTTAAAAATTAACACCTTTGGTGACCTTCACTATATGCCTGGGCCAAATCCATATGGGAATAACTTAGAATCAGGGCGTAGCCAACCACTTAGCTTGGCCAAAAGAAAGAAGGATCTACACCACCTCAACCCACTCCCCTTCTATTCCTACGTCGTCAAGTTAAGGTGTCAAGAGTGTTGGATTCTACCTTGAGTTGGTCCTTCTAATCTTAATACTTTTTAAACCTTAATTAAAAATTGAAACACAAATTAGAATTGAATGTTAAAACATTAATCACTTAATTTGGAACTGTCAAATGGAAAAAAAAAAAACTTGATTTTAAATTTGTATCAAAATTGGACATTAAATTCCTTTAGATGCAGACCATATTAGTCATACACATTAAACTTTCTTATTAGGACACGAACTAGATTTAAGCTAAAACAATTATAGTGGTTGTCATATATTATGTGTATCTATGATGTTACATATTGTTTGCTTCTATATTTGTGTATCATACTAGATGGTATGCCAACTACTAAGAGCTAAACTAGATGTTCAACAATCTTTTAATAGTTCTAACATTTTTATTTTTTGTATGTGGTCATTATTAGTGAGACAAATAAAAATTTTTAAATAATTTAAAAATTAATATTTTTTCATGCAAATGGTTTGTCCTACATGCTTACACTGGTAAGCATGACCAGTATGATTGGTGGCATGACACCCATTAGTGTCGAGCTATGTGCAATTATATTTTTTGTTGAACGTGGATGAAATTTTCCTATGAAAATATATTTATCAATTTAGTTATATTTTATTTTAAAATTTTAACATGTAGATTTAAAGTATAACTTGGTGTAGGGCTTATGTGATTATTATGAGTGAGGATAAGTTATATAGCTCAGTGAAGCCTTTTGATATATGGAGGAATTGTACCAAGACAAATATAGAGATGAATCAAATATAAAGAATAAGAAGATCCACATGTCCTTTAGAATTAATAGGATGATCTTTATTAGAGTAGAGCTCAGCTATCAATTTTACTTTTACTACAATGTATATTATGGTACCCAGCCACATAGCCTATTTTTTCTCATATTATTTTATTTGGTTGTGTTTCATTGTGTGTTTACTTTTGTCTATGCTTTTAGAATAACTAATTTTTCTTAGGTTTATTTCAATAATAATTTGTGTGNACCACATAGCCTATTTTTCTCATATTATTTTATTTGGTTGTGTTTCATCGTGTGTTTACTTTTGTCTATGCTTTTAGAATAACTAATTTTTCTTAGGTTTATTTCAATAATAATTTGTGTGGCCTAAATTTAAATGTTAGTCTCCCTAAAACATTAATTATTTACCCAACATAATTAACTCAAACTCAAAGTAATAAATAACAACAAAATAATTTATAAACAACCCTAGGAATAATAATAATTATAATGAATTAGGTACTTTAGAAGAAACTCTCCATTTGCATAGCATAATATTCCTACTCTATTTTCTTAAAGCAGTTTACCCATTATACATAACCTATGAGGATGACCACTGCTTTTTGAGAAAGGTATGCCAAAAAAAAAAAGTCTAATTACACTTTAAATTTTAAAGCATGTATTGCATGCATTAGTTAGCATGCCCCACTAGGAATTCCAATTAAAAAATAATGAATAAATTTAAATGTTGTAAAAATATTATATTAGCTAGGTGAACTACATGCTTACATATTCCGGCTACTTGATCATCCGAGTTATAATTTTCACCAATTCTCTAAATCTTAACAATAGCATAGAATGCACCATATTTGCATGTGATCAAACGACATAATTTTGAGATGCTTTGCTGGATTTTCTTAGTTACCCTTTCTAGTTATGGTCATAAGTCCAGTAGATTCAAACATAATTCACTCTCGAATTGGCTTGAATCATACATTTTATTAGACTATGTTTGAGTTCTTTAATTTGCTACAAAAATTATATCTAAATCTTCAAAATATAGAACTTAACTATAGTATGGTTTGAAGCATTACTAAGTCTCCCAATATATAATAGTTCATATCGACCTTTCTCATTTGGCTCATTTGGCTATGTTTGAACCAATCCAAATTGAAATTTTAAATTAGCATCATTGAAAACAAAGTGTTAAAAATTTATATAAACATAAGAGCCACTACTTCAATCATGATTTTTACTAAGTGAAGACCTCCTTTATGATGTAATTAATTTAATTATTTGAGGTAACTCATCCACTTTATATGCTAAACCCACTACAATTTCCTTTGATTATGAAAATAAAAAAGTGATTTATAATCTAAATGTATCATAACCCTCTTCCCTAAAAGGTAAGCACACCAATATTTTACTACTTGATGTAATGTCAATAACATGTCACCATAGGTGGGTTGGTTCTCTTAAGATCCTTAACATATCTTAGAGTAAAAAAGAAATGAATCTCTTCTCATGCATTTGCTCACATTACCTATCCAATAACATATAATACTAGTTTGAATGCTCATTATAAATTTGATAAGGCAAGCATAAGGAACTCACTTATTTCTTTCATCAATAAATTGAATTATTCTCTTATTTTTTACTTCATTCAAAATTAGCATCGATCCTATTCAAAGCATATAAAAGATATGCAAGTACTAAAAGAAGTGATGAACTCACTTATATTAACATGCTATTAAGGAAACTCCTTATATTATTTATAATATATGATTTGAGTTACTCCTTGGTTTTCTTTAAGTTTTAAGATCAAGGTTCATCTCTCTGTTACCACCACAAATTGCAAATTAAAAAGAGTTTTTTTTGGTAAATTCATTATTTTATTAGTTGTGATAAAGTTACCTTAGGATCATAATTAGAGTATTGCACAATCCAAATGACATTATTAACCACTAATACAACACTCATTTGATTTTGAGAGTTGCCTCCCTTCTATCAATCTCATTAATATGCACTTGTTGATAACAAGATTTGAGACTTAAGTTCGTGTATAAGATTGAAGGATTCATTTTTTTTTTGTAGTAGTGCATTGATGTGCTCCAATATGTAGTGATCATTTATTGTTATATTATTGAGCAGAAAATAACCAATACATAATCTCCATGTACCACCTTTTTTTGGGATCATTATAATAGGTGATCCGCAAGATGGATTACAAGGTTTATAATTCCAATCTCTAGCAATTTCAAAACTTTCTTTTTGATCTCCTCAAATTTCAATGAATGGAATTTGATACATGGACGGCTTGGCAATGACATGTTTAAGATTAGTTGAATATCATACTCCATGGTTTACTTCAGTGATAATCTCTATACCTCCTAAAAAAGTCATGCTCCTTTAGTATTTGTTATAGTTGTATATATTTAATCTTGTTCAAAGCGAATAGAATAAATTTCTTCTTCATTCATGAAAACCCTTAAAAATAAAAAAAAAAACATCATAATTTATAATTTTACTTATCGTTATTCTACTATGAGATTTGTCGTTGTTACACAATAATTTTAGTTTTTTTAGTAGGCATTTTTTTCAAATCCTTATTCTTTGTGATCAATAGGAGTGGCAATACATATGATTAACATGCATGTATAAATTATTAAATATAGTGGGTAATGTGGAGACCCCATCCACTAAATTTAATTAGCTTCTTAATTAAGTATCCCACCTACCGCTCACCTACCACACCCACATATCGTTCACCTACCACATCCCACCTACCGCTCACCTACCTCCCATCTAACGCTCACCTACCTCCCACCTACCGCTCACCTACCTCCCACCTACCGCTCTCATGGTTATATAACTAGTCTCTTTTGGTTTAAAGGAAATGCAAGCCAAGCAAGACCAAACCAAGTCATCTTGAGAGCTAAGAGAAAGAGAGGAAGAGAGAGAAAGAGGAAGGGAGAGTAGAAAATAGAGCTTTTCTTGTAAATGTCAAGACGCTCGACAGTGTAATTCCTCGAAGAAATAAATCCTCTGCAGCTCCGTGGACGTAGGCAAATTTGTCAAATTACGTAAATCTATGTGTCGCTCGGGTGCTTTTTTGCGTGTAATTTTTCTCATTCTATTTTTTGTTTTATTGTTGTTGTTTTTCACAATAACTGATATCAGAGCTTTTGGTTCAAATCTAAGGAAGAACGATGAGTGGAGATGAAGTGATGACATTGAGGATCGAGAAGTTTAATGACACGGATTTTGCTTACTGGAGGATGCAGATAGATGACTACATCTATGGGAAGAAACTTCATCTTACGTTATTGGGAAAACAACCAGAAAAGATGGACGAGGTGGAATGAAATCTGTTGGATCGACAGGTTCTGGGGGTTATACGATTAACCCTGTAGAGATCGGTTGCCCACAACATCATTAAGGACTGCAGATCTCATGGGGCTTTATCAGGCATGTATGAAAAGTCATCGAGGAATAACAATGTGCATTTGATGAAAAAGTTATTCAACTTGAAGATGGTGGAAGATGTATCTGTTGTTCAACACCTGAATGATTTTAACACTATCAAAAATCAGTTGTCGTTTGTTGAAATTGATTTTGATGATGAGATGCGTGCGTTGATATTGTTGGCTTCATTGTCAAATAACTGAGAAGCTATGAGGATGACAGTTAGTAATTTTGTAGGTAAATCTAAGCTGAAATATGATGATATTCGTGATTTGATTTTGGCTGAGGAGGTGCACAGGAAAGATTCTGGCGAGACCTCGAGTTCGAGTTCGGCGCTGATTGTTGATTCTATAGGGAGATCACATGATAGAAACTCAAATCTAAGAAGTTCAAAATTAAAGTCTGGTCAGCAGACAACCTGCTGGAATTGTGGCAAGGCTGGCCACATAAGAAAGAACTGCAGTAATTCTAAGAAGAAAGAGAATGATGACGCTAATGTTGTAACTGAAGAAATACAGAATGCACTACTTCTGGCAGTTTACAATTTTGTTGATGACTGAATACTAGATTCTGGGGCTTCCTTCCATACATCTTCCCGTCGGGAGTTAATGCAAAATTATGTTGCAGTAACTTTGGGAAGGTTTATCTGGCTGATGAAAAAGCTGTGGATGTGATGGGGATGGGAGACGTTGATATTGCACTCCCCAACAAGAGCAAATGGACTTTGCAAAAGGTCAGACACGTTCCTGAGTTGAAGAAAAATCTCATCTCTGTGGGGCAGCTCAATGAAGGTGGTCATTCAGTGGTGTTCTCAGATAACAACTGTAAGGTTACCAAAGGAGCATTAATAATGACTTGGGGTAAGAAAACTGACACAGTGTATATGACTACAGGTTTACTCAGGCTTGGACACATGAGTCAGATGTGCATTATGGGGAAGCAGAAGAAGGTCCATTTCTTGAAAAGTGGCAGAGAGCCAAAGTCAGGAAAACCAGACCTTGTACAAACAAATGGTGGAGAAACACAAAGTTATGAAGAAATCTTACAATATAAGAATTCGAGCAAGTGGGGGCTGACCAAGAAGGAGGAGATGAATTTCCTGCCAGGGAATCAGACTTGGGAGCTGGCAGAACTTTCACTAAGGAAGAAGGCATTGCACAACAAGTGGGTGTACCGGGTGAAGACTGTGTTTGGTGGCAATAAGAGGTACAAGGCTGGAATTTTTGAAATGGGCTTTCAGCAGGGGCAGGATATTGCTCATGCAGTGGGAGTTATAAGCAAATATAAGAGTAACCCAGGAAAGAGCTTGGTGGTACAAGGCTACGTTGTTTAGGGTTTAGGGTAATGGTAAATTCAATGTATCTTAGCGGTAGGTGGGACGTAGGTGAGCGGTAGGTGGGATGTGTTAGGTGAGCGGTAGGTGGGTGTGGTAAGTGAGCAGTAGGCGGTTAATTAAGAAGCTAATTAAATTCGATGGATCGAGTCTCCACATTACCCAACAATTCTTCCACTTGGAGACTGAGACATTGGATGCATCACCTACTATCTGCATCATCTACTAGTTGTACCGATATTTTCCTCAAATATGATATCCTCCACCTCTGCAACTCGAAGCCCCTATATTCATGTCAGAAGACAAGCTAAAGTTGAGCTCAACTTCAGCTTCTCACAAGTAACACCCTCAGTAAATACATTGAATTTAGCAACTTACCATAGTAATAATCTTCAACTAGTATTTATGATCAATCCTCATCTTGGATTGCTTCTAAAAGAAATCCAAAGGATAAGACATTGAATGATTTATGGTGCTCAATCTCAACTTGTGCACTAGAATAGATTAAGTGAGGTTGTTATGATTACGGGTGTCGAAAATGTTACTTGTCATACCTTATTTGACCTGAATCCTCATAGTGAATAATTCTTCTCATGTGTTCTTAATAGAGGATGACCAAACCACTATATCCTTTAATATTATCACATGAGATAGAGATAGATCTTTCTTTTATACCAGAAGCACAACATTGTCCTTGGCATTAGCAATTATATTCCCTTTCAAATAACTTTTACACTTTTTAAAAATATGGCGAAGAGAAAATCTTTCATATGAAATTAGACTTAAAGATGGAAGCTAGTTTTAGAGCACTGCAATCTTTTTTTCCGTTCTTTTTGTTCTTGTAAAAGTTAGTAACTCTTCCTTGTCGAGTATGGTGCCTTCGTTTTCTTGTTTTGATTCTTGTACTCCATAGGCATTTCTATCATTTTGGTTTAATTGAGATAAACAATTGGAAAGAAGTGAAGTTCACTTAAATTTTGTGAATAAATAATAAAATATTCATAAAAAATTTTTTTTTCTTGAGAGTTACTCACAAAATAATCGTCTGATTTCAAAACTTCATGGTTTACAACTTCACAAATTGCTCGACATTATCTCAAACTGTGCAGTTCTCCACCAGTCTTCTATGTATCCCATTCAATGGAACTCTTATCATGTCAGCCACCCAAGCCTTCCCTAGTGTCATTGTGGTGTTAATACATCTTTTGACAGTATTTCTTCAAGTCAAAGTATAACGATTTAATCTCATTTAGGTGAAGATAAAATCTTGCTATGGGTTTGTACCCATTTAGGGTGAAATAATTTTTTGATCAATCGATCGATGCATGAAATTTCTTGACATCTTCTGCATTATCTTATGTATGAATCATCACATCGACTTGTACTATGAAGTTTGCATCCGTCACAAGCAGCCTTATCTCATCCAACGATGTATGCATTTGTCATAAGAGAGCAAGGAGGATTAGGACTCCGTCCAACAATCCTGATCATTGTGCTGCGGGAGGATGGTGGCAAAACTTAAATCCGAAGCAATAGCAAAAACACGCCATGTAGCAGCACTCAAAAAATGATGGCAGCAAAATAATAGTGGCAACTTCAATGATTATCAGAAGCAAACAACAGTTGGCAGATCTGAAATCAGCAACCAATGTCAAACACAAAGCAAGGCAGCAATAGGCTTTGAAGAAAATAGTGTCATTTTGCTATTAAGTATTAAGTTTAGTGTAGATGTTAACATCAGTATCTAATTTTCCGATGCAAATAAGAAAGAAGCATATGACCCAAAAAATATTCAGAGTCTGTGACTGATGTGTATTTAGTATGTATGTATTGATGCAAAAGCATTAATTTTTACACTTGTTCGAATGACTGCGGCCGCAATCCAAATATAGTGGTAGGCACGCAGCAGCACAATTCCCGTTTTATGACTAGCCTTTAACTCAAAATGTGGACAATTAATAGCAAAAAATTGTATAAAAAAAACGGATATGTGAGATGCAGCGCTCGATCATGGTTGCGTTGCCAGTGACGGTGCTGCNTCTGTGGTTGATGTGTATTTAGTATGTATGTATTGATGCAATAGCATTAATTTTTACACTTGTTCGAATGACTGCGGCCGCANTGAATGTGTATTTAGTATGTATGTATTGATGCAATAGCATTAATTTTTACACTTGTTCGAATGACTGCGGCCGCAATCCAAATATAGTCGTAGGCACGCAGCAGCACAATTCCTGATTTATGACTAGCCTTTAACTCAAAATGTGGACAATTAATAGCAAGAAATTGTATAAAAAAACGGATATGTGAGATGCAGCGATCGATCATGGTTGCGTTGCCAGTGACGGTGCTGCTGCCGCCGAGTCTTTTGGGTGGAATTGGATGAGATGCGATTTGCCGGCCACATCGGGGAGTGTGCGGCGGGTGGGGAAAAGGGTGTCCCGGCTTGTTGCTGTGAGCGTGAATCCGAGGATGAAGATTACGGTGGAAACGGCCAAGATGGCTGATCCAATATACACGCCGTCTTTAACGAGGTAGCACTCTCCGTCCAGCCAACCTCTCCCGTATGCCTGCTTATTGCTCATGCTCGAGGCAGTTCCCAGCAGGATGGCCGCCAGTGCAAAGCTCAACCTGAACAAAGCCACATAATTAATCCATTCTATTTCTCTTTCGATGATGATCCAAATACATGTATTGATTAATAGGGCCTACCAGGATAGAACAAGAAGAGCAATCGAAGCTGATCGCCTTCTCCTGGAATTGCCGGAGCAAATTCTGGCTGCTGCTGCTGAGGTTCCCGCGATCTGGGCGACAGACAGACACACCAACGCCGTTATCCCTAGCGCGAATGCGGAGCTCCTCTGCAGCGAGCACAGGCTTCCATCCAGTTTCAAGTCTCTTGTAGCCTGTGAATCAGGAATACGTAAAATTCATGGATGACAAGTTACGATTGACAATTAGGTATCAAAAAAATCACTATTGATGAGATCGATGATGTCGGTCACCTTGGATTTGGTGAATTCGGCAGCCACACAGCAGGAGAAGGCCACCATGCCCAAAAGCAGAACTGCCGATGAGAGGAAAAGCTGTGCCACACGGCATCCAGGTTGCTCCATTTGTGGGGCGGGGCTGGCCGGAAGCGGCTGGAATGGCGGTCGCTAGATCTGGGATAGGGATGCTTTACTTGATGGATTTTGCTTGGTGGGGAGAAAAGGGATGATGGTTTCCTTCCTCCCTGCTTGGCCTTGGGTTTTCCTCGTACGGAGAACTACCTCCATTTACTTGTAGTAGCTGGAATTTTTGGACAAACAAACAATCACCTCCCAGACTTGGTATTTTGGATTGTTGGAATGGCGAAGGAGACTGGGTACTAGAAAAGCCTCCAAATTTGAATCAGCATCCACCATGACAATAATGTTTTAATGAACAACGGCAGGCCCTCCGANAGGACAAACAAACAATCACCTCCCAGACTTGGTATTTTGGATTGTTGGAATGGCGAAGGGGACTGAGTACTGGAAAAGCCTCCAAATTTGAATCAGCATCCACCATGACAATAATGTTTTAATGAACAACGGCAGGCCCTCCGAGAGTCGGTCAACGGCTGCTGCAAGCGATGAGTAATCAGAGAGGGCCTGCGGGAGTGGTTTAACCAAAAAATATTTTTATCACCACTGGGTCGGCAGATGAAAGTAGGAGGAAGATTCGACTTGCAAGCCTGGCTTTCAGCCTTGAAGCGATCATTCAATGAGCGCGGTGGCGTTCCATTGCCACGGAATGAAAACTCCTAGCGACGCGATGAAATGAACACTAGGACCGATCATTTGGAAATTTTTACTCTATATGTTTAGTAATAAAAACTATAATTTTATATATTTTTTTCACTGTTTGTATATATCTTTTCACCAGCTCAGTCCTACAACACATCCCTTGATTCATTCACCCATTGAAAAATTTTACAATCCTTATTTTCAAATTTTTTATACATCTGTAAAATTTTTTTTCTCACATTGTACTCTTTCCGAGTTGTAAAAAACAGCACATAGTATATTGCAATCACAGAATCGGTCGACGTTTGGTACCCTCAACTCTTGTTGAATTTCTTGAGTTCATTTTTAATAGTACAAACATGTACATTAATGATTAGCATAAAAATAATGAATTTCTTTGTATATGCTTATATTCTATTCCAAAATCATTAATAAAGCATGTCAACACAACATATAACTATAAAAGAGAATTTACAAATATANTAGCGATGAGTAAACAGAGAGGGCCTGCGGGAGTGGTTTGACCAAAAATTATTTTTATCACCACTGGGTCGGCAGATGAGAGTAGGAGGAAGATTCGACTTGCAAGCCTGGCTTTCAACCTTGAAGCGATCATTCGATGAGCGCGGTGGCGTTCCATTCCCACGGAATGAAAACTCCTAGCGACGCGTATGAAATGAACACTAGGACCGATCATTTGGAAATTTTTACTCTATATGTTTTGTAATAAAAACTATAATTTCATATTTTTTTTTTCACTGTTTGTATATATCTTTTCATCAACTCAGTCCTACAATCGCATTCATTCACCCATTGAAAAATTTTACAATCCTTATTTTCAATTTTTTTGTACATCTGTAAAATTTTTATCTTACATTGTTATCTTTCCGAATTGTAAAAAACAACATATAATAGATCGCAATCACAGAATCGGTCGACGTTTGGTCCCTTCAATTCTTGTTGAATTTCTTGAGTTCATTTTTAATAGTACAAACCTGTACATTAATGATTAGCATAAAAATAATGAATTTATTTATATATGCTTGTATTCTATTCCAAAATCATTAATAAAGCATAACAACACAACATATTACTATAAAAGAGAATTTACAAATATACCATTGAATTCATGTAAGTAGTCACCATTGACAATCCATCTATCGTAAAACTATAATTGCTTGAGCTAATTCTTACAACAGATGCTTCCATATTGTTGTTTTTTTAAATATTAAGATTGTGGAATGTTATAATAATAAAATCTCAGGGCTCAGAGTCAATACAAGGGGGTGAATAATCTATCTTCAGTAGAAAGTAGTAGACCCATAATGCAAGGGATCTTGGTTGCCAGAAACACTTAAGATCAAATTTGTTTATGTAGGAATGCGTATAAAGAAGGCCATCTAGAAGAATTCCTTGGTCAAATGACTCATCAAAACCATCTAAAGAGGCAGCGATCAAAATGCGAAAGAGGCACAAACAGGAAAAGCTAGATAAAAAATTTACATGAAAAGCATTCCAACAAGTAAACATGTGAATACGTATAGCACTAAGGAGCTATGTATGCAAATATGTAAATTTAGGTGCGAGATAGTTAAATGCATATAACATCTGTTAAATAATGAACATATTCAATTATGCATAAGCAACCAAATAAGAAAGCACTTCAATGGCCTTTGTTATACAGCCAAAGACGTATAAGCAACCAACAAACTTTTGGAATTTCATTCGCTATAATGCCAAAGCATCTATAGCTCTCCACAAAGCCCAGAAGCAGCTTCTAGTTTAAAAGTGAAGCCCACCTTTTTAAGCATAAACCCGAAGCAATGTTTTTCTATCTCAATGAAGCTATCATATACAATTCAATAATCATAGATAAAGCAATTGCAAAAATCTATTTAAAAAAGTTTTGCTGCCAACAATAAAAAGGTCATATACAATTCAATAACTATATTTTCAAGGCAATATGACTCAACAATTGAGGCACTAAACACAGCCAATGGTGTTCAAACAAAATGAGCTGCTAAAAACAAAGGACTGGATAACTTATTAATAGCAACGAGTAGTTCTAAAAAAAATTCAAAATATTTCAAACAAAATGTGCTGCTAATATTTATTCATTAGAAAACATATTGCACACTTCGCAGTTCCAAAATATATATTCACTTGAAAACAATTAATCAAATAATCCCCTCTGTAGGGAATCCTGTAATGCAACAATCCTCAAGGAATATGCAACAATCTAGAATGTCAGACAAACAGCACAATTCATAATAAGAGAAGCTAAGGAAGCTTAGCGCAGCTGCTAGAGAGCTACACTTTTTTTCCATCCATTCACAACAAATAAGAGAAGCTAATAAGCAAAAAGAGGGCACAAATTAAACTTAAATCCATAAAATAAACACGTTCATAAGTCTTCCACAAATAGTTATGAATTTCCTTTGTAATGGCAGCATTGGTTACCTAAGAATCTTTATATCATCCTAAGATGCCACATCATCACCACAGAAAACATAATAACATCCTTAGTACCTAGAAGCACATAACGACAACACTATAATTCATCATCGCCCACATATATTCTTAATCATAAATGAAGCAAACAACAGTACACAAGTGAACGTTATGTATATCACAAATCCAGATATTTGCAACATTATTAGGTCCCACATAAGTTTAACAAAAACAATAGCAAAATCCCAGGCATTGCAACCTAAGCATAAGTCACATTTTCCCAAATATATGCATTACGAAAGAAGCAATGGTGTTCAAACAAAATAAGATGCTAAAAAATAAACGGCAGGATAACTTAAAATCCTTTACAAAATATTTCAAACAAAATGGGTGCTAATAATTTCTTTATATAAGAGCAAAAATCAAGTATAAGCCCCCACGAACAATGCAGAGTTTGAACTTCAAACCAGAAATTGAAGAGAAAATTTTATTTCTACTTAATGATTCAATTCAAGGTGCATTTATATATATAAGAGTCTCTCCTCCTTAGATAAGGAAACTAATTAAATAAATTCAAAGAAATTCCTATTACATTTCAAGACTAATTAAGCAAGATAAAAATAAGGAAGGAGAATAATATCTGTAGAAAAGAAAAGACAATAAATATTGTAATTTGAATTTTGAATTTGATCTTTCAACACTCCCCCTCAAGTTGACATGAATATATCTTTCAGAGCCAGCTTGCATACTAAACCGTCGAACTGTTTTTTGTGAATACCCTTTGTTAGAATATTCGTTCCTCGGTCGTTGGAGGGAACATACACCATGCATATATCACCTCTGTCAATTTTTTCTTTGATGAAGTGTTTGTCTATCTCTACGTGTTTTGTTCTATCATGAAGGACAGGATTGTGGGCGATGACGATGACAAACTTATTACCACAGTACACATTTATTGGTGGTGGACTATGAATTTTTAACTCATTAAGAATTCTTTTAATCCGTAGAACTTCACATATCCCATAAGCCACAAATCTGAATTCAGCTTCAGCGCTGCTTCTTGCCACGACACTTTGCTTCTTGCTCCTCCAGGTTACTAAGTTCTCTCCTAGAAAAGTGCAGTTCCCTAAGGTTGATCTTCTATCTGTAACACTTCCAGCCCAATCTGCATTTGTAAATGCTTCTACCTGTAAGTGCTCATTTTTCTTGAACAGTAGTCCTCTTTCGGGTGTTTCTTTCCGATACCTAAAGATCCGATAGACAACCCCTAGGTGATGAGTATTTGGGGAATGCATAAACTGACTTACCATGCTAACAGCAAATGCTATATCAGGACGAGTGTGTGACAAGTAGATTAGTCTTCCCACCAGTCTCTAATATTGTTTTTTATTGACACCATCTATTTTATATGTCACTTGTAACCTTTTATTTGGTTCAATCGGAGTTTTAGCAGTTTTGCACCCAAGCATTCTGGTTTCACTGAGTAGGTCGAGTACATACTTTCATTGATTAATAAAGATCCCCTCCTTAGATCTGGCAAACTCAATACCAAGAAAGTATTTTACATCTCTCAGATTTTTAATCTTGAATTTTGTGACCAATCTTTCTTTTAATTTCTCAGTTTCCCTAACATCATCTCCTGTAAGGATAATATCATCTACATAAACAATGAGTATAATGAGTTTACCAGTTTCTGAATGTTTGTAGAACATGGTATGATCAGCTTGACTCTGAGTGTATCCATATGTTGTAATCACCTTTCTAAACCTCTCAAACCAGACGCGAGAAGATTGCTTGAGCCCATACAAGGATTTCTTTAATTTGCACACTTTGTCTTCTCCAAACTTCTTCTCAAATCCTGGTGGAAGATCCATGAATTCCTCTTCCTCTAATTCACTGTTTAGAAAAGCATTTTTGACGTCGAGCTGATGCATGGGCCAATTACAGTTTGCTGCTATGGACAGTAAAACCCGAATAGAATTGATCTTGGCTACCGGAGCGAATGTCTCATGATAGTCAATTCTATGAGTTTGAGTGAATCCTTTCGCTACTAATCTTGCTTTATAACTTTTAATACTCCCATCAGCTTTTACTTTAGTAGTGAAGACCCATTTACACCCAACAGTAGACTTGTTTCTCGGTAGAGTGACAATTTCCCATGTCCCATTTTTCAAAAGAGCATCAATCTCTTCCTTTACTGTTATTCTCCAATTTGGATTACTAAGAGCATCCTGTATTGTTCTAGGTTCAGACATATTAGAAATTTTTTACAAAAAAGCTTGATGTTTGTGTGAGATTTTTTTGTAGGATAGGTATTTCGAAATGGGATATTTGGTAGTACAAGAACGTGTTCCTTTTCTAAAGGCTATAGGAAGATCTAGATTGATAATCTCTGAATCTTGAGCTTCTATTGGTGAAAAAATAAGATTACGATCAGAAATTACCTGTGTTTCTTGAGGACCATCATTCGGTTCTTCAGATTGGGAGGGAGCTAAAGATTCAGTTTGAATTTTTTTTTCTTTTATAGAGCCTCTCCCTGGAAAAAACAGGAGGTTATGTTGTTGTATTATGCGGTATTTCTCCCCATGTATTAGACAAGATACTTTCATGTCTCTTGACTAGGGTTCTTCTTATTTTCAACAAATATTTCTGGTTCTTTGTTTTCACAGACCTCAGGTGTACTTGATGTTACAACAATTTTTGGTAATGGGTTAGAAACTTGCCAAAAATCATCTTCTTCATCTGTATTATACTCCCCCTGAAGTGGATTTTTGTGAAAGAAGTGAATTTTTTCCATGAATGTCACATCCATACTAATGTAAATTTTTTTGGTGACAGGATTAAAACATTTGTAACTCTTTTTTTTTAGGCATATCCAAGAAAAATGCATTTTTCGGATTTTGGATCCAATTTTGATCGGCAATTATTCGGAATATGAACGAAACATGTGCATCCAAAGATTTTTAAAGGAATATTGAAGGCATTCGTAGACTTAAAAAATTATTTTTCAGTTTGTTTAGAGGAGTTGTATATTGTAAAACTCGAGTTGGCATTCAGTTTATTAAATATGATGTTGTTAAAACAACGTCCCCCCATAAATATTTTGGAACATTCATTGAAAACATGATAGCTCGAACAACCTCAAGTAAATGTTTATTTTTTCTTTCAACAATTCCATTTTGTTGTGAAGTGTCACGACAAGTATATTGATGAATTATGTCTTTGTTTATTAAGAACTCCACTAAACATTCAATAAAATATTCAGTTCCATTGTCAGATCTAAGGATGCATATTTTAGTTTCAAATTGAGTTTCAATCATGTTGTAAAAATCCTTAAAAAAAATTTCAACTTCTGATTTTTGGCTTAGAAGATAACCCAACATATTCTGGTGTGATCGTCAATAAAAGTCACAAATTTCTTTTTCCCATATAATGTTTTGACTTTTGAAGGTCCCCAAACATCACGATGGATCATGTAAAAATGTTTTGAAGGAGAGTATGATTTTGGAGAAAAATTTATGCAATGACTTTTTGTCAAATAATATGTTTCACATTGAATTAAAGCACAATTAACACCCTTAAACAAATTTGGAAATAAATATTTTAAATAAGAAAAACTTGGATGGCCTAGTCTAAGATGCGATTCCATTATTTTCTCTAATGCAGGGTTCGACCTCATAATGTTGTAAGCTTCAACCTTATTTTTACCAGGAACAGTCTCCTCAAAATAGCAAAGTCCTCCTATTTTTTTAGCTCTCCCAATCATCATCCCCGACTTCTGGTCTTGAAAAACACAAGAGTATTCACATAAAATTATACGACAGTTAGAATCTTTTGAAAGTTTGCTGACGGATAGAAGATTGCATTTGAGTTTTGGAACATGGAGTACAGTTTTAAAACCTATACTCTTTGCCAGGTTAATGTTTCCTTTTCCAGCAATGGAAGAGAAACTACCGTCAGCAATACGAACATTTTCATGCTCAGAACATGGGATGTATGACTGAAATAAATAGTGTAAAATTGTCATATGATCAGAAGCTCCTGAATCAATAATCCAAGATTTTAGTTGTCTACCTGCATGTACCATTTAACAAGTTGGGGTACCAGTAGCCAAACTGGGGTTTAGCAGTTTCAGGAGTTGATCGATTTTCTCTTTGTTAAATGGGTTGGTTTGTTCGGCAACAACATTAGCAGTAGGTGGTTTGCGCTTGTTTCTTGACTTCCAGTCTGCAGGTTTATCGTGGAGGTATCAGCAGGTTTCTTTAGTGTGTAGTGGCTTGCTGCAATGATCACACCATACCTGTGGTTTCTCCTCATTCTTCTGTGAATATGGAACAGTCTGCTTGCTGATATGAGCCTCCGATTGGAATGCCGAAGTCTCACGTATGCTGGTAGGAAATGGATTTCTTGTTGAGCATCACTCCTCTTCGTGTTTCTTCGCGGCGAATTTATGAGAAAGCCTCATGGATTGAAGGCATGGGACTTCTTCCAATAATTTTTCCCCTAACCTCATCAAAATCCTCATTTAGTCCAGCAAGGAATTTAAAAATTCTATTTGCATAAACAATTTTCTTATACCTACTAGCATCATCAGAACACTTCCACTCTTGATCATTGAACAAGTCAAGATCTTGCCATATTCTTTTTAAATAATTAAAGTATTTTGTGTCAGAGTCATTACCTTGACGAATGTCACCAAGTTTTAGGGAAAGTTCATAAACGTGAGATTGGTTGCCCGTGTCCGAATACATTTGGGCCACATTCTCCCAGAGTTCTTTGACAGTGGAGTAACACATGTAGTTTGCACCAATCTCTTCTTCCATAGAGTTCATCAACCATGTCATTATCATGGAATTTTCTGCATCCCAAGTTGCGTAAGTTGGATCTGTAGTGGCTGGCTTATGAACCTCCCCTGTTAGGTAGTCTATCTTCATTCTTCCTCTAATGTACATCTTCACCGATTGTGATCAGCGTAGATAATTATCACCATTGAGACGGATTGTGGTGATCGGGGGGTGATTTTTGGTGGTTCTAGAGGAGGGTGGCGCTGATGACAGGGTGGAATGCTGGATAGAGGTGGCAGAATCATTTGTATTTTCATACATGATAAAAAAGAAGAGATGGTTCGGCTTTGCAAGTGGCGGAAGAAGTCCCTGCGGCTCATGAAATAGGAATCGGAGATAGGACGAAGGTTCGACGGGATCGCGGCTCGCGGTAGAAGGATCGGAGACTGCAGAAAGGATAGCGACTTGCGGTAGAAGGATCGCGGCTTGCAGGATCGATCGCGGCTTGCGGAAGCGAGCAGTGGCTGCGCAGGGACGAAGACAAGAGTTTTTTTTTCTAAATTTTATCTCCCGCCCTGATACCATAAAACCGGAAATTACAGAGAAAATTTTATTTCTACTTAATGATTCAATTCAATGTGCATTTACAAATAGGAGTCTCTCCTTCTTAGATAAGGAAACTAATTAAATAAATTCAAAGAAATTCCTATTACATTCCAAAACTAATTAAGCAAGATAAAAATAAGGAAGGAGAATAATATCTGTAGAAAAGGAAAGACAATAAATATTGTAATTTGAATTTTGAATTTTGAATTAGATCCTTCAACAGAACTATACCATTACTCGTCTCAAAACTACTAAAAGATGCAATTCTCATCAACATTGAATAGCTAGTTAAATTTGCCATCCTTAAACGTAATGAATCATCAGACTTGCTGATATGCAATTTTCCAAGAAAGAAAATGGTCTAAGAGTAGTCAACCTAAGACACCATTTAAACAAACCATCATTTAAAGCAGGTCATTTCCAAATAGGAAAAAAAAATTGGAGAAAGCATATTCATGGATCATTTATAAAACATGAGACTGGTTGCCCAAGAGATAAGGAAACAATCGTTTTAGGACAAAGAAGGCATTTTTTCATTTGTATACCATGAGACAAGGAAATAACCATTCGCAAAAGATGCTTCACATACGTCTAAAAGAAACTATTATCTAGCCTAAACTTAAAATTTCTAATACATAACATTAAACATATCTAGCCCAAACTTAAAATTTTTAATACATAACTATTATCTAGCCCAACGATACAAGGTAAATTCCTCTTAAATTTATATTTCCTATTTTTTATTTGATCATCCAATGAATATTATGAATAATAGAATCTAAAGGGGTATATTTATTTTTTGAATACTCTAGAATTCCTTTAAATTCATATGAAACAAGTAATAATTTGCGAAGTAAGAAGATGAAATATTTTCTTAATTTTACAATAAAAATTTTCAGAGCGATATAAAAATTGAAAAATATTAGAGGGAGAATTAAAAAAATTCTCATTAGGAACTCATTTATTGAGGAGATAATGAAAAAATTAACATTAAAACAAGAGATGATCATGATTTTTTATGCTATTAGAACATAAAACACAAAGATTATTAATATTAATCCCTTTTAGGGTCTGTTTCGGACAGCTGCAGCTCATTCAATAATCTGGTGATAAGCTAGGTGCGGTGACAATTACATTTTTTTTTTTTTTGAAAAGTCAGACCGCTGCCAGAAAGTTGCCACCGCACATAGATTGGTGCGGTGTGAAAACACTGTTTTTAGCGTTTTGAAAACTCATAAGCTACCAAAACACAGTTTACCCAAGCATGTCAAATGCGTTTTCAAAACGCCACCGCACCAAACAAGCTGCCCCAAACAGACCCTTAATGTGAGAATATCACAAGTTCTCAGAATTATTTGAATATTTTTTCAAGTAATAAAAACAAATTTAATGTCATATGCTTTAAACCAAATGAATTTGAACCAGTCTACAAAAGAAAAAAATTCATATAAGTAGAAATAAAAAAACATATGACAATAAATGTAAGAATTTTCAAAGACAAATATAACCTTGAGAAATTGAAATATTATCAATTACATTGATGAAATCATCATGAGTATTTTTAAAATGATTAAAGTTCCAATAATTAGTACCAAAGATATCACAAAATTTAGCATTAATAAGAATATTAAACCCAACATAAATAGTGTCACCAAAATTCTCTTTTACAGATAAACCATTAAATCAAGGGTCATAAAAGATAAAGGAAGAGTAGTTGGCTATTTGGAACAACTCTAAAGACTATCAAATTATTTTAGGCTCATTAACTATATCTTTCAAGAAAAGGGAAACTTTTAAAAGAGAATAATTCCAAATAGAATCATAATGACTATAACACCACTTCGATAAAAAAAGAATTAAAATTGTAAAATTTCCAAATAATTTTTTATTTACACATAGTATTAAGAGTATCTAAATATGGAAGTCCAAGACCATCATAAGGTTTAGACATATTAATTTTATCTAAAACAATTATGTGAAGTTTTTTTTTTTTTCATCATAGAAGAAATTTTGTTTCTCAACCCTTTATGTAGAATCATAAAATGAAATCAATAATATAAATAAATCTAAATAGTAAATTTAATAAGTTTAAGTTTATTGGCAAAAGGTAAAAGTTTTTGCTTCCAACCTGCCAACCAACTTTGAATTTTATCAATAAATAAATGATAGTCATTATGATAAGTTTGTAAGGTTTAATGGTAATACCAAAGATAATTTCAAGGAAGACGCTTTATAGTAATACCACATAATGAAGAAATATTAGGTTTCAAAGACACTGGTAATTAACTTAATGAAAATAATATCTACTTTTCCAAAAATAAAAATATTACTAGCATAGATTAAATGAAAAACCTTAACAATATTTCTACTGAAATTATGTTCAAGCATAACAGAGAGTGTAACCATAATGATGACAAAAAGATAAGGTGAGAGATGACAACTTTGTCTCAAACCAGAAGAAGATGAAGGAAAATAACCTTTTAGTTCACTATTAATAATGACATAAAAATTAACTTCAATCATGCTAGCATAAATCCATTTAATAAAAGTCGGAGGAAAACCAATTATTTTCATATTATCAAATAAGAAAATCCTATTCACTTTATCAAATGCTTTAGCAATATCCACTTTATCACAAAATTGCTTAGAAAAATTATTAGAATTAAGACCACAAAATAACTCATTAGCTAAGATGATATTATTAGTAATATCACGATCCCTAATATAAGCAATTTGGGTGGGATGAATAATAACAAAAGGAATAATTTTAAATTTTTTAGCTAGAAGTAAAATCATGACTTTATAAAAGATATTACATAAAGATAAAGGCCTATTGAAAAAAAAAATTAATAACAATAATGTAATGTTCCCGATAATATGCCAAATTTTCTTAAAAATTGCGTTTTATTAGAACCAATTAAAAAAAAATCTTAATACTTTTATCAAAATAAACTTTGATTCAAAAATTCATAATCATTCTCGGATATTATTTTGTTAATAAGAAATTTGTAATCACTTAAAATTACATTCTCATAATTCTCATTACCCAAACATNTCACTTACAACCAACCACTCGTTTGTTTTTTGGCTGATCCACAAGTTCCCAGGTTTTGTTCTTCATCAGAGAAGCCATTTCCTCATCCATTGCCTCTTCCCACCTGAGTCTTTCCCTGCTTTTTAGGGCTTCCTTGTAGTTGTTCGGTTCTGCTTCTTCTATCTCTTCGACAACACTTAAAGCATATGAGAACATATATGCATGACCGTATCTCTCTGGCGGTCTGATAGTTCTTCTTTGTTTGTCCCTTACCAAGTTGTAGTCATCAGATCTTCTTTTTGGCTCAATCACTTGCTGCTCCTCTGCCACTTCATCCTGATCGTTCACAACAGTCCTTTGATCTGTCAAAGTTCGTTGTTGTTGCAGCTCCTCCTCAATTGAAGAATCCTTCTTGGTGATACTGTTTTTGGCAGCATTACTATACAAATTCACCATTTTGGACTCATCGAATGTCACATCTCTACTGATGGTGCATTTCTGTTGATCTAGACACCCGAGTTTGTAGCCCTTGGTTCCAGGTGGGTATCCAATGAAAATGCACTTCAGTGCCCTTGCTTCCAGCTTATCCTGTCTAACATGAGCATATGCAATACATCCAAAAACTTTAAGATTATCATAGTTACCTGGTTTCCCGTACCACATCTCCGAAGGTGTCTTCATATCGATAGCAGTTGATGGGCATCTGTTGATAAGGTAGCAGACGGTTGACACGGCTTCACCCCAGAAACTTTTGGATAGACCTGCATTTAGCAGCATGCACCTCACTCTCTCTATGAGAGTCCTGTTCATCCTCTGAGCCAGGCCATTCTGTTGAGGAGTGCTCCGGACTCTCTTGTGCCTTGTGATGTCATTCCTCCTGCACAGCTCCTCAAACTGCTCTGAACAGTACTCTAAGCCATTGTNTGTCTTGTCATTTCATGTACACGCAACTGTTGTAGCTGCATCTGACAAATCCGATCTTTAGTATGAACTCATCAAATCATTTGTACCATTGTCTGAGACTTTGTTTCAGTCCATATAAAGATTTCTTTAGCAAGCAAACTTTATTGTTTGTCTCACGTGAGTAGTACTCATTTGGCTGATCCATGTAGATGGTTTCTTCAAGCTCTACATGCAGGAACACAGTCTTAACATCTAGCTGCTCTAATTCCAAATTGAATTGAACCGCTAGTGCTAAGACTATCCTAATGGAGCAGTGCTTCACGACGGGCGAGAAGATTTCATTGAAGTCGATTCCTTCTA
>JXCR01060483.1:120450-191963 GCA_002079205.1 Phalaenopsis hybrid cultivar
TATGATGGACATGAAGTATCTCCCTCCTCCATGAGTCTGAGTTCTGGCTGACCCCCATAGATCGCTGTGAACATACAAAGGGTTTCTTTGATGAGTGAGTTCCGGTAGAGAACTTCACTCTGGTGCCCTTCCCCAAAACACATTGTTCACAGAATTCCAGTTTGCTGACTCGATCTCCACATAACAGACTCTGCTTGGACAGTTCTTGTAAGCCTCTTTCACTTACATGCCCCAGTCTCATGTGTCATAGTTGGTCCTGTCAGGTTCTGCTTAAACTGCATTTGAGAAGTTGTCGATCACGGTTCTTTTAACTGGTGAGTATAGTCCATTCTTTCTGACTCCTTTCATGACTATGAGAGAACCTTTGGATACTCTGATGCAGCCATTCTCTGCCTTGAACGAATATCCACTTGACTCCAGCGTACCTAGAGAGATTAGATTTCTTGAGTTCTCGGACATACCTGACGTACTGCAGTATCCTTTCAGCTCCATCGAACATCTTGATTCTGATTGTCCTGTTGACGACTTCCCTGCAAGCTTTATTATCACCAAGTAGAACAAACTCACCGTTCTCCAGCTGCAGTGACTCGAACCAGTATTTGTGAGGACACATGTGGAAGGAGCACCCTAAGTCAAAGATCCACTCCCTGCTAGATTCTGATTCTGTGATCGCTAAAGCTTCAGCTGAATCATAGCCATATGAGACTACGCTTGCCTCTCCAGAATTTCTGGGCTTCTCCTGAAAAACTTTTCTTTCTATCCGGACAGTTCCTTCTAAAGTGACCTTCCTTGTGGCAGTGGTAACATTTGTTAGATCTCTTAGAAGACTGACTTCTGCCCTTCCTTCTGGACTTTGATCTGCTCTGATGACTTTTGAAGTCTTTCTTGCTCGATCTTCCTCTAACTATTAAACTATCTCCACTGGTTTCCTCTTTCATGTTGTGCTTCTTCTAGAGTTCTTTAGCTCTAATAAGAGATTGAACCTCCTCCAGAGTAATAGTCTGCGCCCTTCCATAGAGCATCACATCCTTGAAATGCTCGTAGCTTTTGGGAATAGAGTTTAACAACAGTAGTGTCTTGTCCTCATCGTCCATCTTGACGTCGATGTTCTCGAGGTCNTCCATCTATCGTAAAACTATAATTGCTTGAGCTAATTCTTACAACGGATGCTTTCATGTTGTTGTTTTCTTAAATATTAAGATTGTGGAAAGTTATAATAAGAAAATTTCAGGGTTCAGAGTCAACATATGGAGGTGAATAATCTATCTTCAGTAGAAAGTAGTAGACCCATAATGCAGGGGATCTTGGTTGCCAGAAACACTTACGATCAAATTTGTTTATGTAGGAATGCATATAAAGAAGGCCATCTAGAAGAACTCCTTGGTCAAATGACTCATCATAACCATCTAAAGAGGCAGTGATCAAAATGCAAAAGAGGCACAAACGGGTAAAGCCAGATAAAAAATTTACATGAAAAGCATTCCAACAAGTAAACATGTGAATACGTATAGCACTAAGGAGCTATGTATGCAAATATGTAAATTTAGTTGCGAGATAGGTAAATGCATATAACATCTGTTAAATAATGAACAAATTCAATTATGCATAAGCAACCAAATAAGAAAGCACTTCAATGGCCTTTGTTATACAGCCACAGACGTATAAGCAACCAACAAACTTTTGGAATTTCATTCGCTATAATGCCAGAGCATCTATAGCTCTCCACAAAGCCCAGAAGCAGCTTCTAGTTTGAAAGTGAAGCCCACCTTTTTATGCATAAACCCGAAGCAATGTTTTTCTATCTCCGCAATGAAGCTATCATATACAATTCAATAATCATAGATAAAGCAATTGCAANGCTTTGTCGCCCAAGCTCAGGATTATTAAACTGTGGGCCTTGTCTAGTATGCCGATCTTCTCCTTCTCGGTCATGTCAGCCGGCAATGTCGCCGACCCTTGCAAGGCTTCTGCAATACCCTGCTGAACCAATAGAGTTCTCATCTTTACTGTCCATAGACCGAAATCATTATTCCCGTTAAATTTCTCGATGTCGAATTTGGCGGAACCCATTATTGTGGCTTGATCCTCAATAATGTTTGAAGTCCGCTCTGCTGAGCACCTACTGAATTCCGAGAGCTGTCGCGACGTGCTTCTGTCGTGGCGTGTGCTAGCTGTCGCGGAAATCTTCCTCCTTCGCGAGATCTGCCCCTTCGCGGACCGAACTACTCGCCTTTCTCTGCTCCTTCGCGGACATTTCCTCCTCCGTCTCGCCGAACCGCACAACCTGCGGTGCTAATCTAATCGATCAAAGCTTCCACTACTCACCGAATCTGTCGCGATTCGGCTGCCTGCGACGCGATCCGCTTGCTCCTCTGTTCGTGATGCCGAACTCCTCTTCTTCGTCACTGGCCCCGAACACCTTTACGCGAACACCTCTAGCCAAGAAGTATGGATCTTCCCACAGACGGCGCAATTGTTATGAGATATGTACTTCCTGACATAAAAATGAAACGCAAAGAGCACAAGCAAACACAGATCGTTTACGTGGTTCGATCCAACTGGATCTACGTCCACGGGAGGGAATCAAATCAATATATCATAATACAAAAGAAATAGAGAATACATAGCTTATACATAGAGACGAGCCCTCATCTTCTTTCTGTGGCCAGAGAATACATAGCTTATACATAGAGACGAACTCTCATCTTCCTTCTATGACCTCCCTCTCAAGCAACACCTTGATACAAGGCCTCAAGATGCATCAATATATCATAATACAAAAGAAATAGAGAATACATAGCTTATACATAGAGACGAGCCCTCATCTTCCTTCTATGGCCTCCTCTAAAACGACACCTTGATACAAGGCCTCAAGATGCTCTCTTCCTCTCTAGCTCTCTAGTTATTCTCTTCTCATTGGTGGTAGCTTAAGATCTCTTCCCTTGCTCTCCTAGGCCTCACACCCTCTCTATTTATAGAAGCAAGAGGTAGGTGGGAGGTAGGTGGGAGGTAGGTGGGCGGTAGGTGAGCGGTAAGTGAGAAGTGGTAGGTGGCGGTGCCACATTACAAAATTGTCCTTTTACCTTAGTTCATTAATTGAGGGTCAAAAATAACAATATTCAATTATGCATAAGCAACCAAATAAGAAAGCACTTCAATGGCCTTTGTTATACATCCACAGACGTATAAGCAACCAACAAACTTTTGGAATTTCATTCGCTATAATGCCAAAGCATCTATAGCTCTCCACAAAGCCCAGAAGCAGCTTCTAGTTTAAAAGTGAAGCCCACCTTTTTATGCATAAACCCAAAGCAATGTTTTTCTATCTCCGCAATGAAGCTATCATATACAATTCAATAATCATAGATAAAGCAATTGCAAAAATCTATTTAAAAAAGTTTTGCTGCCAACAATAAAAATGTCATATACAATTCAATAACTATATTTTCAAGGCAATATGACTCTCAACAATTGAGGCACTAAACGCAGCCAATGGCGTTCAAACAAAATGAGCTGCTAAAAACAAAGGACTGGATAACTTATTAATAGCAACGAGTAGTTCTAAAATTTTTTTAAAAATATTTCAAACAAAATGAGCTGCTAATATTTATTCATTAGAAAACATATTGCACACTTCGCAGTTCCAAATATATATTCACTTGAAAACAATTAATCAAATAATCCCCTCTGTAGGGAATCCTGTAATGCAACAATCCTCAAGGAATATGCAACAATCTAGAATGTCAGACAAACAGTAAAATTCATAATAAGAGAAGCTAATAAGCATGAGGTTTAACTACAAACTAAGGAAGCTTAGCGCAGCTGCTAGAGAGCTACACTTTTTTTCCATCCATTCACAACAAATAAGAAAAGCTAATAAGTAAAAAGAGGGCACAAATTAAACTTAAATTCATAAAATAAATATGTTCACAAGTCTTCCACAAATAGTTATGAATTTCCTTTGTAATGGTAGCATTGGTTACCTAAGAATCTTTATATCATCCTAAGATGCCACATCACCACCACAGAAAACATAATAACATCCTTAATACCTAGAAGCGCATAACGACAACACTATAATTCATCATCGCCCACATATATTCTTAATCATAAATGAAGCAAACAACAGTACACAAGTGAACGTTGTGTATATCACAAATCCAGATAATTGCAACATTATTAGGTCCCACATAAGTGTAACAAAAACAATAGCAAAATCCCAGGCATTGCAATCTAAGCATAAGTCATATTTTCCCAAATATATGCATTACGAAAGAAGCAATGGTGTTCAAACAAAATAAGATGCTAAAAAATAAACGGCTGGATAACTTAAAATCCTTTACAAAATATTTCAAACAAAATGGGTTGCTAATAATTTCTTTATATGAGAGCAAAAATCAAGTATAAGCCCCCACGAACAATGCAGAGTTTGAACTATACCATTACTCGTCTCAAAACTACTAAAAGATGCAATTCTCATCAACATTGAATAGCTAATTAAATTTTCCATCCTTAAACGTAATGAATCATCAGACTTGCTGATGTGCAACTTGCCAAGAAAGAAAATGGTCTAAGAGTAGTCAACCTAAGACACCATTTAAACAAACCATCATTTAAAGCAGGTCATTTCCAAATAGGGAAAAAAAAAATGGAGAAAGCATATCCATGGATCATTTATAAAACATGAGACTGGTTGCCCAAGAGATAAGGAAACAATCATAGGACAAAGAAGGCATTTTTTCATTTGTATACCATGAGACAAGGAAATAACCATTCGCAAAAGATGCTTCANGGGTCATGAAGTCAAACAACTGCCTCCCCGGTCTCAGATTTTTCAGTAATGCCCTTGATATCCTCGTCAAGCACAATGACGCCGACCATGCCCTTGCTCTCTGGGATATCATGGTAACCGGCAGTGGCCTTNTAAAAATTTTCAGAGTGATATAAAAATTGAAAAATATTACAGGGAGCATTAAAAAAATTCTCATTAGAAACTCATTTATTGAGGAGATAATGAAAAAATTTACATTAAAACAAAAGATGATCATGATTTTTTATGTTATTAGAACATAAAACACAAAGATTATTAATATTAATCCCTTTTAGGGTCTGTTTGGGACAGCTGCAGCTCATTGAATAATCTGCTGATAAGCTGATTAAAAATAATCTGCTGATAAGCTAGGTGTGGTGGCTATTACACTTTTTTTTTTTTTTGGACANCTAGGTGTGGTGGCAATTACACTTTTTTTTTTTTTTGGACAAGTCAGACCCCTGCCAGAAAGCTGTCACCGCACCTAGATTGATGCGGTGTGAAAACGCTGTTTTTAGCATTTTGAAAATGCATAAGCTACTAAAACGCAGTTTACCCAAGCAGGTCTAATGCGTTTCAAAACGCCACCGCACCAAATAAGCTGCCCCAAACGAACCCTTAATGTGAGAATATCACAAGTTTTCAGAATTATTTGAATATTTTTTCAAGTAATAAAAACAAATTTAATGTCATATCCTTTAAACCAAATGAATTTGAACCGGTCTACAAAAGAAAAAGATTCATATAAGTAGAAATACAAAAACATATGACAATAAATGTAAGAATTTTTCCAAAGACAAATATAACCCTGAGAAATTGAAATATTATCAATTACATTGATGAAATCATCAAGAGTATTTATAAAATGATTAAAGTTCCAATAATTAGTACCGAAAATATCACAAATTTTAGCATTAATAAGAATATTAAACCCAACATAAATAGTGTCACCAAAATTCTCTTTTACAGATAAACCATTAAATCAAGGGTCATAAAAGATAAAGGAAGAGTAGTTGACTATTTGGAACAACTCTAAAGAATATCAAATTATTTTAGGCACAGTAACTATATCTTTCAAGAAAAGAGAAACTTTTAAAAGAGAATAATTCCAAATAGAATCATAATGATTAAAACACCACTCCGATAAAAAAGAATTAAAATTGTAAAATTTCCAAATAATTTTTGATTTACACATAGTATTAAGAGTATCTAAATATGGAAGTCCAAGACCATCATAAGTTTTAGACATATTAATTTTATCTAAAACAATTATGTGATGTTTTTTTTTTTCATCATAGAAGAAATTTTGTTTCTCAACCCTTTATGTAGAATCATAGAATGAAATCAATAATATAAATAAATCTAAATAGTAAATTTAATAAGTTTAAGCTTATTGGCAAAAGGTAAAAGTTTCTTCCAACCTGCCAACCAACTTTGAATTTTATCAATAAATAAATGATAGTCATTAATGATAAGTTTGTAAGGTTTAATGGTAATACCAAGATAATTTCAAGGAAGACGCTTTATAGTAATACCACATAATGAAGAAATATTAGGTTTCAAAGATACTGGTAAATAACTTAATGAAAATAATATCTACTTTTCCAAAAATGAAAATATTACTAGCATAGATTAAATGAGAAACCTTAACAATATTTCTACTGAAATTATGTTCAAGCATAACAGAGAGTGTAACCATAATGATGACAAAAAGATAAGGTGAGAGATGACAACTTTGTCTCAAACCAGAAGAAGATGAAGGAAAATAACCTTTTAGTTCACTATTAATAATGACATAAAAATTAACTTCAATCATGCTAGCATAAATCCATTTAATAAAAGTCGGAGGAAAACCAATTATTTTCATACTATCAAATAAGAAATTCCTATTCACTTTATCAAATGCTTTAGCAATATCCACTTTATCACAAAATTGCTTAGAAGAATTATTAGAATTAAGACCATAAAATAACTCATTAGCTAAGATGATATTATTAGTAATATCACAATCCCTAATATAAGCAATTTGGGTGGGATGAATAATAACAAAAGGAATAATTTTAAATTTTTTAGCTAGAAGTAAAATCATGACTTTATAAAAGATATTACATAAAGATAAAGGCCTATTGAAAAAAAATAATAATAATAAGAATAATGTAATCTTCCCCGATAATATGCCAAATTTTCTTAAAAATTGAGTCTTAGTAGAACCAATCTAAAAAAATCTTAATACTTTTATCAAAAAAATTTTGATTCAAAAATTCATAATCATTCTCAGATATTATTTTGTTAATAAGAAATTTGTAATCACTTAAAATTACATTCTCATAATTCTCATTACCCAAACATATAATTTATTTAGCATTATCATCTTGATTCTCAATATAGACATTATTTACATAACTCCTGAACGTTGCCAAATAGCCAATTCGTCTGCTCTCTCCTTAAATTCTGATTAGGGATTTCTCTTTGCGGCCGCGCCTCTCCGGACTCTGGTTCAAAGGTGCTGAAGTAGTGAGCGCCGGCTGTGATGGCAACCGCCAAGCCCGATAACCCCGTACATCCTCCTCCTCTCGCCATTGGTGGTGAACCTTCTCCGGCTCCGTTCGTCCTTGGCCCGAACGATCCCCGCGTCCGCTCACTTTGCGACATCCTCACCNACGCCAAGCCCGATAACCCCGTACATCCTCCTCCTCTCGCCATTGGTGGCGAACCTTCTCCGGCTCCGTTCGTCCTTGGCCCGAACGATCCCCGCGTCCGCTCACTTTGCGACATCCTCACCCACACCCCGACGACGGAACTGGAACGCGTCCTCTCCAGCTGTGGCATCGTCCCCGTGCCCGAGCTCGTGGAGGCTGTCCTCTGTCACTCGTATTCCTCCCCTGCCTCCGCCGTTCAGTTCTTTCGCTGGTCTGGTCGCTCACTGAAGCACACCCCGCGTGCTTGGAACCTCATGGTCGACATCCTCGGCCGCAATTCTCTCTTCGATGCCATGTGGGATGCCATCCGCTCCATGAAGCAGGAGGGTGGCGTACTATCTACCGCCACTTTTGCCTCAGCCTTCGGCTCCTACTGTGCCGCAGGTAAGATTAAAGAGGCCGTCATGACATTCGAAGTTATGGATCGCTACGGCGTTTCGCAGGACATAGTTGCTGTTAACTCCCTTCTCAGTGCCATCTGCCGCCAAGATGGCCGCACCGCTGATGCCGCTGACTTCTTCGACCGCATCAAGACCCGCGTGCCCCCCGACGCCGACACATTCGCCATTCTCTTCGAGGGCTGGGAGAAAGAGGGAAACACAGCCCGCGCCAAGANGCCGCTGATGCCGCTGACTTCTTCGACCGCATCAAGACCCGCGTGTCCCCCGACGCCGACACATTCGCCATTCTCTTCGAGGGCTGGGAGAAAGAGGGAAACACAGCCCGCGCCAAGACCACCTTCGGCGAGATGATCATCCGCGTCGGCTGGAACTCCAACAACATGTCGGCTTATGACGCCTTTCTCAACACTCTCGTCCGGGCAAGCCAGCCCCAGGAGGCCCTCAAGTTCCTCACGGTCATGAAATCAAACAACTGCCTCCCCGGTCTCAGATTTTTCAGTAATGCCCTTGAGATCCTCGTCAAGCACAATGACGCCGACCATGCCCTTGCTCTCTGGGATATCATGGTAACCGGCAGTGNGGCCAGCCCCAGGAAGCCCTCAAGTTCCTCACGGTCATGAAGTCAAACAACTGCCTCCCCGGTCTCAGATTTTTCAGTAATGCCTTTGAGATCCTCGTCAAGCACAATGACGCCGACCATGCCCTTGCTCTCTGGGATATCATGGTAACCGGCAGTGGCCTTGTCCCCGATTTGGTCATGTTCAACGCGATGATCTCCCTCCTCTGCAACAATCAAAAGATTGACTTTGCCTTTCGCTTTCTTGATGAGATGCCCTTTTATGGTGCTTTCCCCGACTCTCTCACCTACAATGCTATTTTTGAGTGTCTTGTCAGGAATAAAAGGGCTCGTGAGGCTGAATTGTTCTTCAGGGAAATGAAGAAAAACGAGCAGCCGCTGACCCCCTCCAACTGCGCAGCTGCTATCAAGATGTTCTTCGATCAGTTCGACCCCGCAGCTGCTCTTGAGGTTTGGAGCTATCTCATGGAGGAGCTAATGATCCCAGACGATGAATCTGCCAATGAGGTGCTCCTAGGTTTGGCAGAGTTTGGGAGGTTGAGCTTTGCCACAAGATATGCCGAGGATATGTTTAACAGGGGCATAGAGTTGCGGTTTACCGTGATTGAGAAGTTGAAGAATTCCTTTCAAAAGGCTGGCAAACTTGACTGTTACAATCGCATTACAAGGAAGATGAAACAGCAGTNATGCCGAGGATATGTTTAACAGGGGCATAGAGTTGCGGTTTACCGTGATTGAGAAGTTGAAGAATTCCTTTCAAAAGGCTGGCAAACTTGACTGTTACAATCGCATTACAAGGAAGATGAAANGTGCCGAGGATATGTTTAACAGGGGCATAGAGTTGCGGTTTACCGTGATGGAGAAGTTGAAGAATTCCTTTCAAAAGGCTGGCAAACTTGACTGTTACAATCGCATTACAAGGAAGATGAAACAGCAGTAGCACTTGTGAGGGCTGCACCAGATGCATTGAGGTTTGTGCCATCGCTGACCTTCTTGTTTCAAAATTAGGGATTTTTTTTAAAAAAATATAATTAGTTTGATTTAAGGGTTTGGGTATTGGGAAAGAATGGCTGAACCAGAGATGTATCCGCAACCATGTTGTAATCATTGCTTAATTAAGATATTGTATTGTCAAGTAAGTTGCTACCTCCAAAGTTGTTGGGAAATGCTTATTAAGATGAGGTGATAAGCAACATTGAGATGAGAAGAGCCTGCATAGAGGAGATTAACAGAAGCATCATTGAGTTTAAACCATAATAATTATCAAAACATAGAGGCAGTGAAGTACATGCAAAATTGCATAGGATTAAGAGTGGGTAAACGAAAATGCTTCCAAGGTAAAATTCATTAAGCATTATTGCTTCATCTAAAGCAAGTCTAAATGTGTGTCCGGTATAAGATATATTATTAGAGATTTACAAAACTCGTTTGGTCGAGTTTTGTAACATGATTTAAGAAGGCAACATTCAAGGAGTTTTTTGGCTTTTAAAGAAAGAAATTTGTTACTTTTTTGTTCTAGTCATGACTTTAATTTGTTGATCAATTTAGGGATGATCAAGATGGCTAGCTTGTGGAAAACAGGCCAGTCATGTGCTTGGCTTTATTGACTTGTGACATGATTTAAGTTTTCTTAAAGTATTATCTATGAGAGTATATCATGATTTATTAAAAAAATATAGTTTTCAATAGAACCAATGCCATTTTTCTCTTGGAATTCTTGACTCTCAGTATTTACAGATTGAAATGAAAAAATAAATATATTGCTATTAAGGGAGGGAGAAGAACATGGATGCATATTGTAGTAGTAAGAATCACACTTTCTAGGAATGATGGAAGTATGCAACTTGCGTGCGCATAGCTTTTCATGCAAGAAGTTATATCACTAATTCTAAGAAAGCAAAATAATATATTAGTGATTAGAGGGAAGGGAATCACGTTGTGATACTTGTTAAATGGGAAGGAGTATGTTACTAGTCCTGAGCATATGTGAAGATTCTCATGTGCAAGAAAGCCTGAACTTGATCACTGCAGATGGAAGTTGCACGGGTAGTAAACCTATACAGTAAGAAAGATTAGAGCACTGGAAGTTTGAGCGGCATAGTGTCTGTCACTTCTGTAGACGGATTTTTGATGAACTAGCATGTTCTTCGCACATAACTTCATGTTGTTGATCTGTTAGGCAATTTTCATTTTTCCAACTCCTGCATTGGGTATCCTATTTTTATATGTTCGAGTTCCTTGCATAGCTAATGTTTAGATTTTAAATCATATGTGAAAATAAATTGATGGTCATCCACAAAATTTCAAGAAAAAGAATGCAATCTTGAATTCAATTGAAAAAAGAAAGAGTGATGGAAAATTTTATTAACTGCTTTTTTCATCAACATTATTTTCCAAAAGTAGGCAGAAATTTGAATAAAGTGCCTTTTATTTTCGTTTATTATTTGGGGGTNGACTAGCATGTTCTTCGCACATAAGTTCATGTTGTTGATCTGTCAGGCAATTTTCATTTTTCCAACTCCTGCATTGAGTATCCTATTTTTATATGTTCGAGTTTCTTGCATAGCTAATGTTTAGATTTTAAATCATATGTGAAAATACATTGATGGTCATCCACAACATTTCAAGGAAAAGAATGCAATCTTGAATTCAATTGAAAAAAGAAAGAGTGATGGAAAATTTTATTTACTGCTTTTTTCGTCAACATTATTTTCCAAAAGTAGGCAGAAATTTGAATAAAGTGCCTTTTATTTTCGTTTATTATTTGGGGGTGGGGGGATGCTTTTTCATATATTCTTTTCTTTCCTGATTTGGATTGTGACATCATCTTGCTAGAATTTGAATGCTGGTGAGGAATATAAGGAAAAAAAAAGAGTTGATGCTTTTTTCTTTTTGGATAAAATTAAGCATCTATTTCATGCTTTGATCATGAAAAAGTAAAGTTTTGCTAAATTATGATCTCTTTTGTCTTGTTTAGATTTATGAGATAAACACCTTGATAAGAAAAAANGGCTAAATTATGATCTCTTTTGTCTTGTTTAGATTTATGAGATGAACACCTTGATAAGCAACTAATTGCAAAAAAATATGAACACTTTGGATTATGATGAAATAAATTAGAAGAACCCGTTTTTTTCTAAGACTACGATGCCTTTGGTGTTTCATTCATGGTTAGAAAAACTAGGCATTTTGTTTTATTGGGAGATTAGTTCATTGGTTCATTTATTTAAGTGTTGAGTCAATTAGGTAAATGTTGGGCTATCGTGAAGGCACATAAAAGCTACAATTTTTTACGATTTACATTATAAGTTTGGCACTTGGAGAAGCAGGGATTTATAAAATATCTTAGATACAACAACAACAACAATAAACTTTTATCTCGCTAAGTGGGGTTGACTACATGAATCCTTTTTGTCCATTATGTCCTATTGAGTGTCATATTTTCATTTAATTTTAATAAATTAAGATCATTTTTTGGCTCAGGGTTCAAATTTTCCTTGATTATGATTGTGAAAGAAAGCAATACACCCAAATATCCTTAGAGATTGGGAATCTTGGAGCTAGTTTTTTGAAAATAATTTTTGATAAGCATTGAAATATGTTTTTTTAAATTTTAAAACATTATTGGGCATTTTATTTATGAGATATAGAAGTGAGAAAAATTTCATTCGAAAGATATTTAGGTACCTGATTGGTAAATGACATAACCTGAGCTACCTTCAATAAGTGCTTGTTTTTTTCGTTCGGCCAACCTATTTCTTTAGGAGTGTCGATATAAGAGTTTTTATGAGTTTTTTTTTTTTTTTAAAGAATTGACTCAAAGTGTTTTTGAAATACGCTTTGTCATTCACTTCATAATATTTGAATTGTTACTATGGTGCAAAAATTTTTAGAATTATTTCTACTTCAGATTTTTCTCTAATTAAATAATTCGAACTTAATCTAGTATGGTCCTCAATAGAAGTCACATACACCTTTTTTTTAGTGTGTAAGGATTTTACAAGGACCCCATATATCTTTGTGAATCAAATTAAATGGTGTACTAGATTTTCATATTTGTGGACAAAACGATACACGATGATGCTTAGCAAACTGATGCAATTTACATTGCAACAACGTGTCTATTCTGAAATAATTTGTGAAACAAGTATTTTTGATAATAAAATATGGGATGACCAAACCTATAATGCCATAATATAATTTCGTTGTCTTTGGAAACATAAATAGTATTAAAACCAGTACTTTGACATTGGCTATTCAAGGTAAATCCATCTTCAAAAAAATAGAGTTCATGTATTTATTAGTACTGTCAATCATTCTCCTCATAGTCAGGAAATTTCTGAAAATCAGGACAAAAAGGATATAAGTTACTTTGGTATTGATGATTAATAGTAGTTTTGCTAATGGACAACAAGTTACATGATTAATTAGGAACATGGAGAACATTGCGAAGGGTTAATAATGAGATTTTGATAATTTTTATCATAACAATTACCGAGAGAGAACCATCAATAATTTTAATCTTTTTGTTGCCTACACAAGGTCTATTAGTAGAGGATAATTTAGAACCAGTAATATGATCAGTTGCTCCAGAGTCAATTATTAAAGAATTATCAAAATTAGGAATAACACCTAGTAAAACAGTGACCAGAGAGTTATCCTTTTGTACTAGAGAGCAAGATTGAGTCTGGGATAGTTTTGGAGATTGAAATAATTTTTACAAGTGCTCTAATTGCTCATTGTTAAAAGGGATCACATTAGAGTTAACAGACGACTCCTGAGTTTCTTAAGAGGCTAGATAAGCTTGACTTTCACGCTTTGATTTTGATTTTTAATTTGCAGGTTTCCATAAAGCTTCCAACATACTTCCTTTGTGTGCGATGCTTTTTGCAATGCTCACACCATATTTTTTTCTCTTACTTTGTCAGTATCAATCTATTTTGATATAAGAGTCGACTTATCCTGTTCATGTTACCAAATGATTTAGTGTTGCACAACATAATTTTTCTTTTGGATATTTCACATAACTTTAGAGAAGACTTCTCAAATTGAGGTAAAGGTTTTCTATGAAGGATTCGATCTAGAACTTCATCTAAACTTCGATTAAGACCAACTAAGAACTTATAGACCTGATCGTTTTCCTCTCGTTTCTTGTTGCATTCTCCTAAATGTCATCATAACATTGATCAAGTTTTTGCCATAATGTTATCAACTCATTGTAATACGTGGTAACCTCACGATCATTTTGTTTGGATTTTTAAAGTTGAGTTTTCGACTAAAAAATTTATGAAGAATTCTCAAGTCTGAACTGAGATCTCGAACAACCTTCCAAATATCTGGAGCAGTGGGAATGAATAGATGTGGTTTTCCTATGGTAGGTTCCATGGAGTTGATGAGCTTGACCATAATCAGAGAATTTTCAGACTACCATTTTTCAAATTCGAATCACCAACAGTATATTTTAAAAATTTTTCGGTTTAATGCCCCATTTTTCCTCTCATATTGATCGCCAATTTTATAGATTGAGTTCTCCCGAGGTAGTTGTGCCTGTTGAGTTTTATCGTAGCAGTGATAAGTTCTGGGGATAATACTCAGTTGATACTAGTGTAAGGCAAGGAGATGTAGTTTCAGAGTGACTAGAACCAGTGGATGTCGTAGAATTATTTGTAACTCACGCCATCATTGTTATTTTGTAAGATATCTTCAAAATTTGAAAGAACACCGTGATCCCGACCAGTTAAGCTGCACAAAACTCCTTTTTACTGCAATTCTGATCTTTGTTTCAGATCAAGCAGGGCGCGAAACTCCTTTACGCTGCAATCCATTCACTTTCCTGCATAAGCGGTTTGAAACTCTTTTCTGTTGCGATTCTGCTCGTTGCTTTCGATGAGGAATGGTACGAAGCTCCTGTATGCCATGATTCGTTTATATCCTTGCGCAGCTTCGACCTTGTTGTCAACTACAAAAATAGGAACCAACAACTTCATTGGACAAAGAAACAACATATTTCNAAAAAATATGAACACTTTGGATTATGATGAAATAATTTAGAAGAACCCATTTTTTTCTAAGACTACGATGCCTTTGGTGTTTCATTCATGGTTAGAAAAACTAGGCATTTTGTTTTATTGGGAGATTAGTTCATTGGTTCATTTATTTAAGTGTTGAGTCAATTAGGTAAATGTTGGGCTATCGTGAAGGCATATAAAAGCTGCAATTTTTTACGATTTACATTATAAGTTTGGCACTAATGATGGAGAAGCAGGGATTTATAAATATCTTAATACTACAACAACAACAATAAACTTTTATCTCGCTAAGTGGGGTTGACTACATGAATCCTTTTTGTCCATTACGTCCTATTGAGTGTCATATTTTCATTTAATTTTAATAAATTGAGATCATTTTTTGGCTCAGGGTTCAAATTTTCTTTCATTATGATTGTGAAAGAAAGCAATACACCCAAATATCCTTAGAGATTGGGAATCTTGGAGCTAGTTTTTTTAAAATAATTTTTGATAAGCATCGAAATATGTTTTTTAAATTTTAGAACATTATTGGGCATTTTATTTATGAGATATAGAAGTGAGAAAAATTTCATTCGAAAGATATTTAGGTACCTGATTGGTAAATGACATAACCTGAGCTACGTTCAATAAGTACTTGTTTTTTTCTTTCAACCAACCTATTTCTTTAGGAGTGTCGACATAAGAGTTTTTATGAGTTGTTTCTTTTCAAAAAAGAATTGACTCAAAGTGTTTTTGAAATATGTTTTGTCATTATCACTTCGTAATATTTGAATTGTTACTATGGTGTAAAATTTTTTTAGAATTATTTATACTTTAGATTTTTCTTTAATTAAATAATTCGAACTTAATCTAGTATGGTCATCAATAAAAGTCATATACACATTTTTTTTTTTAGTGTGCAAGGATTTTACAAGGACCCCAGATATCTTTGTGAATCAAATTAAATGGTGTACTAGATTTTCATATTTGTGGACAAAACGATACACGATGATGCTTAGCAAACTGATGCAATTTACATTGAAACAACATGTCTATTCTGAAATAATTTGTGAAACAAGTATTTTTGATAATAAAATATGGGATGACCAAACCTATAATGCCATAATATAATTTCGTTGTCTTTGGAAACATAAATAGTATTGAAACCAGTACTTTGACATTGGCTATTCAAGGTAAATCCATCTTCAAAAAAATGGAGTTCATATTTTTATTAGTAATGTCAATCATTCTCCTCATAGTCAGAAAATTCCTTAAAATTAGGACAAAAAGGATATAAGTTACTTTGGTATTGATGATTAATAGTAGTTTTGCTAATGGACAACAAGTTACATGATTAATTAGGAACATGAAGAACATCGCGAAGGGTTAACCATGAGATTTTGATAATTTTTATCATAACAATTACTGAGAGAACCATCAATAATTTTAATCTTTTTGTTGCCTACACAAAGTCTATTAGTAGAGGATAATTTAGAACCAGTAATATGATCAGTTGCTCCAGAGTCAATTATTAAAGAATTATCAAAATTAGGAATAACACCTAGTAAAACAGTGACCAGAGAGTTATCCTTTTGTACTAGAGAGCAAGATTGAGTCTGGGATAGTTTTGGAGATTGAAATAATTTTTACAAGTGCTCTAATTGCTCATTATTAAAAGGGATCACATTAGAGTTAACAGACGGCTCCTGAGTTTCTTCAGAGGCTAGATAAGCTTGTCTTTTACGCTTTGATTTTGATTTTTAATTTGCAGGTTTTCCATAAAACTTCCAACATACCTCCTTTGTGTGCGATGCTTTTTGCAATGCTCACACCATATTTTTTTCTCCTACTTTGTCAGTATCAATCTATTTTGATACAAGAGTCGAGTTATCCTGTAAATGTTACCAAATGATTTAGTGTTGCACAATATAATTTTTCTTTTGGATATTTCACATAACTTTAGAGAGGACTTCTCAAATTGAGGTAAAGGTTTTCTGTGAAGGATTCAATCTAGAACTTCATCTAAACTTCGATTAAGACCAACTAAGAACTTATAGACCCGGTCGTTTTCCTCTCGTTTCTTGTGACGAGCATCGTCATTTGCATTCTCCTAAATGTCATCATAACATTGATCAAATTTTTGCCATGATGTTATCAACTCATTGTAATACGTGGTAACCTCACGATCATTTTGTTTGGATTTTTGAAGTTGAGTTTTTGACTAAAAAATTTATGAAGAATTCTCAAGTCTGAACTGAGATCTCGAACAACCTTCCAAATATCTGGAGCAATGGGAATGAATAGATGTGGTTTTCCTATGGTAGATTCCATGGAGTTGATGAGCTTGACCATAATCAGAGAATTTTCATACTACCATTTTTCAAATTCAAATCACCAACAGTATATTTTAAAAAATTTTCAGTTTAATGCCCAATTTTTCCTCTCATATTGATCGCCAATTTTATAGATTGAGTTCTCCCGAGGTAGTTGTGCCTGTTGAGTTTTATCGTAGCAGTGATAAGTTCTGGGGATAATACTCAGTTGATACTAGTGTAAGGCGAGGAGATGTAGTTTCGGAGTGACTAGAACCAGTGGATGTCGTAGAATTATTTGTACCTCACGCCATCATTGTTATTTATTAAGATATCTTCAAAATTTGAAAGAACACTGTGATCCCGATCAGTTAAGCTGCACAAAACTCCTTTATACAGCAATTCTGATCTTTGTTTCAGATCAAGCAGGGCGCGAAACTCCTTTACGATGCAATCCATTCACTTTCCTGCATAAGCGGTTTGAAACTCTTTTCTGTTGCGATTCCGATCGTTGCTTTCGATGAGGAATGGCACGAAGCTTCTGTATGCCATGATTCATTTATATCCTTGCACAGCTTCGACCTTGTTGTCAACTACAAAAATAGGAACCAACAACTTTATTGGACAAAGAAACAACATATTTCCATTAAGACTTGTTTTGTACCTGTTGCCGAGATGGAAAAATACAAGCGGAGGCGGTGTCTTCGAAGGAGACCCATGAATGCAGGGGAAGCAATAGTATAGGGCTAGAGCGGTCAAAGAAGCTTCACACAAGCGGATAGTTGTACTCTTACTAGTATCGTGTAGAATCAGAGTGAGGAAAAACCGCTCGCAACAGCGGAACACCTAGACAACCTAGTAAACGACACATGATTGAATGGCTTCGAATGCGACCACTCGGTTAGGGTACCGTCGGTATCTCTGATACCATGTAATTTTTAGAAGGAAAAAAAAATATTCCTCTTCAATCTCTTATGAACAATTACAAGATAAATAAAGGGTATGACTTCCACATTACGANCTTGCTTTGTACCTGTTGCCGAGATGGAAAAATACAGGCGGAGGCGGTGTCTTCGAAGGAGACCCATGAAGGCAGGGGAAGCAGTAGTATAGGGCTAGAGCGGTCAAAGAAGTTTCACACAAGCAGATAGTTGTACTCTTACTAGTATCGTATAGAATCAGAGTGAGGAAAAACAGCTCGCAACAGCGGAACACCTAGACGACCTAGTAAACGACACATGATTGAATGGCTTCGAATGCGACCACTCGGTTAGGGTACCGTCGGTATCTCTGATACCATGTAATTTTTAGATAAGGAAAAAAAAATATTCCTCTTCAATCTCTTATGAACAATTACAAGATAAATAAAGGGTATGACTTCTACATTACGAAGACATAAAATCAACTATAACTCCCCGTGATAAAAGAAGGGAACATGAATTATAATATACCAATAATTTTATATTCCAAATACAAAAAAGACTAAATTAGAAGATGCTAAAGAATATTCATAAAATTTCAACAGTGTGCACTATGAGCTTGAGCTTTGATTGAATGAAGATTCAATGTGTGGGGCCCACATCAAAGTTAGAGCATATGAAGGGGAGGAAACATAAAATTTTGTAATATGTTGAAATAAGATTTATATTTGTGATCTTTTAATCAATCTGATTTGCATGTGGTAACAGCTCTCCCTCTTAGAGTTGAAAAAGGAAAAAAAGAAAAAACTCTTCCTCATAGAGTCGATTAAGTGTATGCTCTTTTATGAGCTGTGTCCATGGAGAAGTTAACGATGAACTGATTTTATGAAGAGCTCTACTCACTCTTAGAAGTTAGAAGTAGANCACATTACGAAAACATAAAATCAACTATAACTCCCGGTGATAAAAGAAGGGAACATGAATTATAATATACCAATAATTTTATATTCCAAATATAGAAAATACTAAATTAGAAGATGCTAAAGAATATTCATAAAATTTCAACAGTGTGCACTATGAGCTTGAGCTTTGATTGAATGAAGATTCAATGTGTGGGGCCCACATCAAAGTTAGAGCATATGAAGGGGAGGAAACATAAAATTTTGTAATATGTTGAAATAAGATTTATATTTGTGATTTTTTAATCAATCTGATTTGCATGTGGTAACAACTCTCCCTCTTAGAGTTGAAAAAGGAAAAAAAAGAAAAAAAACTCTTCCTCATAGAGTCGATCAAGTGTATGCTCTTTTATGAGCTGGTGTCCATGGAGAAGTTAACGATGAACTGATTTTATGAAGAGCTCTACTCACTCTTAGAAGTTAGAAGTAGACAATCAATATATTTGGATGAAATAGAAAAAGTCAACGCTCCTCAACATGAACCTTTGTAGATATAGGCTGCATTATAACTAGTGGATGATCTGGAGCAATAATGAACAAATGGAACTGCAGAACTTATTGTATCTATAACTTTAAAATGTAATGGAGGAACATGACATTAGAGTGTAACTCGAACATCATCTCGAACTAAATTTTGGGCACTGTATCAGGCTCAATCTCATGTTTGGTTTCTAATAATTGATCAAAATTGTCATTAAAATTGGTATACTAGGTGGGGGAGTGTTGGTCATGGCAATCTAATGTGACATGCATAGCTTTTTTGGACTGCATGGGTTAGTGGAATAAGTGAAGCTTGTAAGAATAATTAGGGCTATTGGGCGTATGTTGTTTATGGGATGCAGGTATTACTGGTGTAGATGACGAGTGTTTTGTCCATGACATAATAATCGAGCTTATGAAATGAAGAATTGAATCAAAATCCTAGTAAAGTTTCTCGATCACATGAATGAGAACATGATGTTTGGGAGGTTGTTAGAGAAGATCATTCAGCATAATAAAAGTCATTTTAATTTTATATGAGTGTTGATGGTATACATATACATTTACACAATTATGATATGATTTATATGGTGATCTTTTCTAACAAACAACACGTATAATCCATCCATCTTTATTGAAGTATAATGTTCATAGGTGTCATAATATTTGCTTGAATAATGTTAATTAGGATATCTACCGTGGTGATAATATGCATCAACATAATCACCATCGAAACTTGATTTTTATTGCCTTTGATTATGTGGTGCCATGTTATAATTGGTGAGGTCTAATAACCAAGTTTTGAGAAATTTGATAAAAAATTTTAGCGACTGAAAAATACCCCAAATTTTGGATCCCTCGGCTTTCAATCAAAACAATTATCCTTAATCCCACATTGCTACTGTAGTCGCCGCCTTACTAGCGATAATAAGCCTACAATCTCGGTCGAAGGGCTGGGATCCTTATTCCAAAGCTTTGAAACCCCCTCCCCTTCCTCTTAGTTAAGTGTCACGTTCCTCTCCCCCTTTTGATTCCCCTCCCTATTCGATCTCACAAACATCCTGCGAATTCCCGTGAGAAGAACGGCGACCTTGTGCTATGGGTCGAGTGACAATCATTGAAGCTGCAAAGCACGATTCAATGTTCCAGGATAAAATTGGTGAGTGGTGATCCCTATTTCACTCTATTTGAGAAATTCATTTCCTCTTGTCTCCATTTTGACATATGCGATGGATTTTGCATCATTTTTTTTCCCGATAGCCGTCAAAGAGCCGAACTTGTGTCAGAAGTCTCGAAAGTGTTTGGGTAGCTTCTGTGAGGATTTTAGCATAACATCAACTAAGGAGAAAGAAGATTTGAAGTGTCAGGAAGAAGAAAAAATTTTTGGTAACTTCGAAAAGGCGAATTTGTGTTGAGAAAACTATTTGAGCTAAGAATATTAATTTTTGGGTTAAATTACTTTATGAGTTGAAAATCTATAAAATCCTAAGATATTTACAGATTCTAGGTTGTCTACCTGACGGGGCAAGTTCGAAGCATGCGTGTAGAAGATCGTCGTTGGACGGCTCCGTAAATTTAGGTAAATAATTCTATCCTAGTTTAAGAAGAATAATTTAATTAATGAGAAATTGAAATCTTAAAGTTAATGTTATTTTTTATAGATAATTAAGCTCAACATTAGAGTTACCGCGATATTCTGTTACTTGCCAAAAGATTAAGAATTTAACGTGACATTTGAGGTGGGTAATTACATTACTAAATTTCAGTAATTTTTTTTATTTCAAAATGTATGTTGATTTATCTGTATATTTTAGTTCGATTTGATTTATATTACAATAGATTCTTCTTATTATTAGATAGAAAAGTTCTGTATGACAGAAAATATATAAAAGACGTGCATAATACAAGAGATATGCATGATGAATAGTTGCACAACAGAGTATATATACATGCTATTATATACATGAATATGTTTTAATGTAATATATGCTATGAAGAATGAAATAACTTATATATGAATGCTTGTATTACATGTTCAGAGGAGAATTTCACTCTCTAATGGTACAGACAGGGGATGCCAATGTACCCGTGCGCGTAGAATTTTTTTCTACCAACCCAGACAATTGGGATGGTTAGATCACTATCTGTTATGCAGACAAGATATTATCTGCCAGAGGTGAGTTGATCAAAGCTTACCTCCCCATATAATTTGTTTACATTGTTAACTGCTATGCTGACGAGATAATATCGGTCAGGTGGTAGGTAATTGTTTTTCCACCCTAGACAATTGCGGTATTTACATTGCTAACTGACGGGACAATGTTGACCGAGGGTGTGTTAGGCTTTGTTGACATTGTTCTTTACAGAGATGGGTATGTATGTAAATATTATAAAGTAAAGTTAAGATAAAGTAAATACATTTAAAAGACTGGAGTATTTTCATTTAGAAAAGGTCATTGATACATGAACTAACATATTATTAATTTTTTAATAAAAATATAAAATAATAACGTATTATAAGATTTTTTATAAAGATATAAAAGGCCAGCATGCCTATTGAATTTTTTTCCTTGTCTTACTGTAATTTAGAAGTGTGATTACTCTTGAATTATCTTTAGATAACTCATTATGTTACTTTAATATTATTTTTAGGTTTTATGCATTTCTATAAGATGAACAAAAGATGAACAAATTTGTATAGAAGACGAGAACAACGAATGAAAATGTACAAATTTTTTACTTTTTAATTTTAATTGCTTTCATTAGTGCCTCTTTCATGTATTATTTGAATATCAAAATGTTAGTTATAGAAATAAAATAGTAGTGAATTAATTTTCACTGTCTGACCGTCTGTTCTCGTCTCGGTTAATTTCAAGTTCCGGGTTAGATTTGTGACATGAGGACTTTAAGAAAGATTTTATTATGTAGGCAGTGATTTTTTTCATTCGGAGAATTGATGCATATATGAAAGTTTGTGTTCCTTTGGAATGCAATCATGTTGATCAATTATTATCTTAATTTCCTAGTTCATGTCAAACATGCAAACATAACCAAAATGTGTTCACCAATTTTTTGAATAGTCTATTAGGCCAACCTCATCACTACATAGTTTCAACTTAGCGCATTGAATTCCAATGAAAATATATGAGATTATGAATCATTACCGCTACTTGAATCGTCAACTCCTACCCATAATAATTCTACTTCCTCTAATTATGTTGTAGTATTTTATTTTTGATATTGCTAATCGAGCATACTATTTATGCACGTCACCTATCAAGTATTTTTTAGTGCCATCTTCTGTCACCTTTCCCAAGGATTTTTAAGCAATTCAAAAATTGAAGTTAATTCAATGATCTCTATTATAACAATAGATCAATAGGACAACGTGGAGATTTTGTCATAAGAAGACATTTTAATGCTCAAGGCAACAACTGAACTTGAACTTGAATATAATTGAAACTCACAAAATAGATATTTCTCTTGGGGTGAAGGGCAAGGATTAGAGGATAGCCCTGTGTCCTTTGAGTCGGGAATGAGTGTTGGAAAACATTTACATTTCCTCATAAGTCGTTTTTGAAGAGTTGGGTGTAAAAGGTTGTTTAGTACTTTTACAAGATAAATGGTATATGGATATATTTTCTTAATGAGATTTGCTCAGATGGANAATTAGGGCTATTGGGCGTATGTTGTTTATGGGATGCAGGTATTACTGGTGTAGATGACGAGTGTTTTGTCCATGACATAATAATCGAGCTTATGAAATGAAGAATTGAATCAAAATCCTAGTAAAGTTTCTCGATCACATGAATGAGAACATGATGTTTGGGAGGTTGTTAGAGAAGATCATTCGACATAATAAAAGTCATTTTAATTTCATATGAATGTTGATGGTATACATATACATTTACACAATTATGATATGATTTATATGGTGATATTTTCTAACAAACAACACATATAATCCATCCATCTTTATTGAAGTATAATGTTCATAGGTGTCATAATATTTGCTTGAATAATGTGAATTAGGATATCTACCATGGTGATAATATGCATCAACATAATCACCATCAAAACTTGATTTTTATTGCCTTTGATTATGTGGTGCCATGTTATAATTGGTGAGGTCTAATAACCAAGTTTTGAGAAATTTGATAAAAATTTTTAGCGACTGAAAAATACCCCAAATTTTGGATCCCTCGGCTTTCAATCAAAACAATTCTATAAGATTCTATGCGTCAAATCAATCAATTCGATATATATACTATATATAAATTTTGAATAGATTTGAAGATATAAAAATTGAAAGTAATGAGTTTAATTAATTTATTTAAACCCTTAATTATCCTTAATCCCACATTGCTACTGTAGTCGCCGCCTTACTAGCAATAATAAGCCTACGGTCTCTGTCGAAGGGCTGGGATCCTTATTCCAAAGCTTTGAAACCCCCTCCCCTTCCTCTCAGTTAAGTGTCACGTTCCTCTCCCCCTTTTGATTCCCCTCCCTGTTCGATCTAGCAAACATCCTGCGAATTCCCGTGAGAAGAACGACGACCTTGTGCTATGGGTCGAGTGACAATCATCGAAGCTGCAAAGCACGATTCAAAGTTCCTGGATAAAATTGGTGAGTGGTGATCCCTATTTCACTCTATTTGAGAAATTCATTTCCTCTTGTCTCCATTTTGACATATGCGATGGATTTTGCATCATTTTTTTCCCGATAGCCGTCAGAAGAGCCGAACATGTGTCAGAAGTTTCGAAAGTGTTTGGGTAGCTTCTGTGAGGATTTTAGCATAACATCAACAAAGGAGAAAGAAGATGTGAAGTGTTAGGAAGAAGAAAGAATTTTTGGTAACTTCGAAAAGGCGAATTTGTGTCGAGAAAACTATTTGAGCTAAGAATATTACTTTTTGGGTTAAATTACTTTATGAGCTGAAAATTTATAAAATCCCAAGATATTTACAAATTCTAGGTTATTTACCTGAGGGGGCAAGTTCGAGGCATGCGTGTAGAAGATCGTCATTGGACGGCTCCGTAAATTCAGGTAAATAATTCTATCCTAATTTAAGAAGAATAATTCAATTAATGAGAAATTGAAATCTTAAAGTTAATGTCATTTTTATAGATAATTAAGCTCAACATTAGAGTTACCGCGATATTCTGTTACTTACCAAAAAATTAAGAATTTAACGTGACAATTGAGGTGGGTAATTACATTACTAAATTTCAGTAATTTTTTTTTATTTCAAAATGTATGTTGATTTATCTGTATATTTTAGTTCGATTTGATTTATATTACAATAGATTCTTCTTATTATTAGATAGAAAAGTTCTGTATGACAGAAAATATATAAAAGACGTGCATAATACAAGAGATATGCATGATGAATAGTTACACAACAGAGTATATATACATGTTATTATATACATGAATATGCTTTAATGTAATATATGCTATGAATAATGAAATAACTTGTATATGAATGCTTGTATTACATGTTCAGAGGAGAATTTCACTCTCTAATGGTACAGACAGGGGATGCCAATGTACCTGTGCACGTAGAATTTTTTTCTGCCAACCCAGAAAAGTGTGATGGTTAGATCACTAACCGTTATGCCGACGGGATATTATCTGCCAGAGGTGAGTTGATCAAAGCTTACCTCCTCGGATAATTTGTTTACATTGTTAACTGCTATGCTGACGAGATAATATCTGTCATGTGGTAGGTAAGTGTTTTTCCACCCTAGACAATTGCGATATTTACATTACTAACTGCTGTGCTGACGGGACAATGTTGACCGAGGGTGTGTTAGGTTTTGTTGACATTGTTCTTTACAGAGATGGGTATGTATGTAAATATTATAAAGTAAAGTTAAGATAAAGTAAATACATTTAAAAGACTGGAGTATTTTCATTTAGAAAAGGTCATTGATACATGAACTAACATATTATCAAATTTTTAATAAAAATATAAAAGAATAACTTATTATAAGATTTTTTATAAATATATAAAAAGCCAGCATGCCTATTGAATTTTTTTTCCTTGTGTTACTGTAATTTAGAAGTGTGATTACTCTTGAATTATCTTTAGATAACTCATTATGTTACTTTAATATTATTTTTAGGTTTTAGGCATTTCTATAAGATGAACAAAAGATGAACAAATTTGTATAGAAGATGAGAACAACGAATGAAAATGTACAAATTTTTTAATTTTTAATTTTAATTGCTTTCATTAGTACCTCTTTCATGTATTATTTGAATATCAAAATGTTCGTTATAGAAATAAAATAGTAGTGAATTAATTTTCACTGCCTGACCGTCTGTTCTCGTCTCGGTTAATTTCAAGTTCCGGGTCAGGTTTGTGACATGAGGACTTTAAGAAAGATTTCATTATGTAGGCAGTGATTTTTCTCATTCGGAGAATTGATGCATATATGAAAGTTTGTGTTCCTTTGGAATGCAATCATGTTGATCAATTATTATCTTAATTTCCTAGTTCATGTCAAACATGCAAACATAACCAAAATGTGTTCACCAATTTTTTGAATTGTCTATTAGGTCTACCTCATCACTACATAGTTTCAACTTAGCGCATTGAATTCCAATGAAAATATATGAGATTATGAATCATTACCGCTACTTGAATCGTCAACTCCTACCCATAATAATTCTACTTCCTCTAATTATGTTGTAGTATTTTATTTTTGATATTGCTAATCGAGCATACTATTTATGTACATCACCTATCAAGTATTTTTTAGTGCCATCTTCTGTCACCTTTCCCAAGGATTTTTAAGCAATTCAAAAATTGAAGTTAATTCAATGATCTCTATTATAACAATAGATCAATAGGACAACGTGGAGATTTTGTCATAAGAAGACATTTTAATGCTCAAGGCAACAACTGAACTTGAACTTGAATATAATTGAAACTCACAAAATAGAGATTTCTCTTGGGGTGAAGGGCAAGGATTAGAGGATTGCCCTGTGTCCTTTGAGTTGGGAATGAGTGTTGGAAAACATTTACATTTCCTCATAAGTCGTTTTTGAAGAGTTGGGTGTAGAAGGTTGTTTAGTACTTTTACAAGATAAATGGTATATGGATATATTTTCTTAATGAGATTTGCTCAGATGGAAAAAAACCCCTGGGTGAAGGATATTTTGGTCTTCTAATTGGTTAAAGGGTAAGAGTAAGATGCTTCATCTCTGAGATCTTTCTGCTCTTAGAGGCCATGAAAGAATATATGAAATTTTTTTGCTTTGCGATGAGATCCATATGATTTATAATTGGAATAAGACCATAATTTTGCTGTAAGATTTATGTAGAATGTGTTCTGAGTTGGACCATATCTTTATTGGCCCCTCATTATTTGTGCTTGATTTGTGAATTAATGGAAGAGTTTACGTGTAATTTGTGATTAATTGTTTAGTATCATTGGTTTGTCCTACTTGTATTTTCTTACATTTCCGCTTAGTATGTTTATTATTTATTTATTTTTTTATTTTGCAGATATTTGCCATATCAAGGAGTTTCATGTCCTCAGGACTTGCTAACTTTTTTGCCTGATATTATGATTACCAATAACATATGTCATCTCAGTTAAACTTCTTTGAGGTTGAAGTTATGATAATTGATGAAGTTTCAATATAAAAAGATGCACTTGCTAAGGAATGTGGGCCGCATAGGAGTTGAAATTTCTCATATTTATGATAAAATTTGATATCAAAAATAGTATATCACATCGAGAGATGAAAATACTATCCATTAATTGATTTAATCACAAAATAAAGCTTACAAGACTCGGTCTATGATGCTATAGATTTTTTTCATGCTTTATCTGGGTATGACATGATTTATTTTATTTTGGGGTACAAATTCCCTATAAAGCAAACTCTTATAATTAATTACATCATAAAAGAGATCGTCTCCTACTCTTGATTGAAATGGTGGTCCTTGTGTTTCTGTTGATTTTACAGTTTGGATTTCAAGATTGCTGATTTAGAATTTCAGTTGGGATATGATCAAATTTTGGAACAATTTTTATTATTGGAATCTAAAGAAGTGTATGAAGCACCAGATATTCAGAAGTTCAGTTGCACTTCAAACTAGTCTATAGTTTTGCTTTATGTTTTGAGAATTGAGATTAATTTTTTATTTAAGTTGATCATTTTATTAAAAACTAATATTGAAATCACAATAATAAAAGATCATGAAAATGCCTAAGAGGTGAACTATTTTCTTAGTGGGCTCTTAAATTTAGTCTAAAATAAATTGAGACTTATAGTTCGTTTAGATGCTCCTTTATGGGTATGCAAGTGCAAATGGTTTTATTATTTTTAAGATTTCTGATTGATTTAAGCTTGCAAGTTTTAAATTTCGTTCATTTGAATTTCTAGTTCAAGCTATTACTCGAGTAGAAAATTTAACTTATTGTGGGAGCCTAACAAATAAAAAATAGACTTTAAACAAGCACAAACAGTCTCAGAAAGAAACTCATGAGAAAATAAAAAAACTGATTTCACAAAAAATAAGCACACCAAAGCAAACATTAAATTAATATGTAGAGGCCAGTGCGGCANAAAAAAAAACCCATGAGAAAGTAAAAAACTGATTTCACAAAAAATAAGCACACCAAAGCAAACATTAAATTAATATGTAGAGGCCAGTGCGGCAGGATACCGCTATATACGTTAGAAGAAATTGAAAGTGGGCAGTCGAGTTCTACCCCTATACTACTCAGTCTCAAACCTAAGGATGAATTAAAGAGAGTTTCATAAGTTCCTAAAAATATTTAGTAATGATTGGACCTTANTAGTCTCAGAATGAAACCTATGAGAAAATAAAAAACTGATTTCACAAAAAATAAGCACACCAAAGCAAACATTAAATTAATATGTAGTGGCCATTGCGGCAGGTTACCGCTATATACGTTAGAAGAAAATTGAAAGTGGGCAGTCGAGTTCTACCCCTATACTACTCGGTCTCAAACCTAAGGATGAATTAAAGAGAGTTTCATAAGTTCCTAAAAATATTTAGTAATGATTGGACCTTACTCCTTAGAGAAAATATAGGATTTGGCTCAAATAATCCTTAGTGAGACTAAGTAGGCGATTTGGTGGCCAACTGGAATTAATTTGGTCAGGCAGAGTTAGTAAGCCTCCTTAGACTTTGGAAGGCACTAATAATGATAAGTTTAGAAGGAAGGCTAGATGTTCAATTATTTTTTCCCTCAATCATAAGTGAGGTCAACAATGCTACAAAATTTTCTATGTAGATGGAAAAGGCGGTNATTTGTTTAGGCAGAGTTATAAGCCTCCTTAGACTTTGGAAGGCACTAATAATGATAAGTTTAGAAGGAAGGTTAGATGTTCGATTATTTTTTCCCTCAATCATAAGTGAGGTCAACAATGCTACAAAATTTTCTATGTAGATGGAAAATGCAACCAACTTTGGCAGATATTTGGATGAATAGGGAAGTTTTCTTAGAAAACTGCATCAAACTTAGTGGATACTAGTTGATTTTAACTCTTTAGAGTTGAATTCTTTGTGGTCTAATGAAGCTGGTGCAAAATATCAGGAGTGCACAAGCTTGTGACGAGCATAAATAAAGTACCACCATCTTGCATAAATTTATTATTTCAATTCAATAATTTATTTCGTTTTTTTAATTATAAGGTGGTTGTATAAGATTGGTTGAATATCCCTATGCACAAGATTGTTTCAGACGGTTTTTCTTTTTTAAATGTAAGAAAAATCCACAATTGAACGTTTGGTTTAAGATTTTGCAATATTACAAGATGGTCATATCCAAGTTCAAAAGGCCCTTCATAAATTAAGTGCTTGAGTCNTACGGTTTTTCTTTTTTAAATGTAAGAAAAATCCACAATTGAACGTTTGGTATAAGATTTTGCAATATTACAAGATGGTCATATCCAAGTTCAAAAGGCCCTTCATAAATTAAGTGCTTAAGTCTCGTCTTTGTTTCTTGGTGTTAATTTTTAGGTGACTCTTTTTTAACTTGGTTTTAAGCATGACATAATTTATAAATCGATCATTATTGAGTTATTGAAATCAAGCTTGAATTAACTTGACTTTATTGGATATTCTCTCTTTTTTTTGTTTTATGCATGGTGATGAAGATTAGTTCGTTATGTGAGAAATTTTATTTTTCTTGTTACAATATGATACTGGAACTTGTTCAGAAATCAGCAGAAACAAAAGCAAACTTTTATTAACAACTGAATTAGGATTACAAACAACTCAAAACAGANGAGTCTCGTCTTTGTTTGTTGGTTTTAATTTTTAGGTGACTCTTTTTTAACTTGGTTTTAAACATTACATAATTTATAAATCGATCATTATTGAGTTATTGAAACCAAGCTTGAATTAACTTGACTTTATTGGATATTCTCTTTTTTTTTTTGTTTTAGGCATGGTGATGAAGATTAGTTCGTTATGTGAGAAATTTTATTTCTCTTGTTACAATATGATACTGGAACTTGTTCAGAAATCATCAGAAACAAAAACAAACTTTTATTAACAATTGAATTAGGATTACAAACAACTCAAAACAGAAACACGACATAACAACAACCATTTTCGACTACGGTCAGAAGCAAAGATTCGAGGGTGGTGGTGGCTTCGACGAAGCGGCAAGGGGAAAGGGAATGGTTTAGGGTTGTANCAGAAACACGACATAACAACAACCATTTTCAACTACGGTTAGAAGCAAAGATTCGAGGGTGGTGGTGGCTTCGACGAAGCGGCAAGGGGAAAGGGAATGGTTTAGGGTTGTAGGGTAGGTTGGAAGGAGGGCTAGTGGTTGGTTTGAGGGTTAGAAGTGTGGGGCAGCAGGAAACTTGCATGGAAGTAAGGGGGGATGGGTGTTGGGTGATAGAGGGACGGGCTAGACAACAAGGAGCTATTGTAGGGGGCCTGCTGGATGTAGGAGGGTGGCTGGTAAGGCTGGACAGTAATGGCCGTTGCAGGAGAAGGGATAACAGGTGCTGGGAGGTAAATTGGGGGAATTGGGCAACAGGCTTGCGGTAGTTGAAGGGGGCGGCAAAGCAATTGTAAGGAGATGGGGTGGGCTGATGACTAAGGGAGGTGAAGGAGAAGAGGTAGGGAAGAAGATAGGTGAGGATACAACACCACCTTGGAGCAGGATATAGTTGAAGCACTACCCGTTGTCGGATACAACCCTAACAAGAGAGAAGACAACTCCAAAGGAGAATCTTAACCCTAATTCTCTCACACAACAATAAAAAGGCTCCAATAAGGCAAAAAACAGGAAAGGAAGTTAGGGGAGGGGCTGGCTGCAGTGTCACTCANAAGAAGAGGTAGGGAAGAAAATCGGTGAGGATACAACACCACCTTGGAGCATGATATAGTCGAAGCACTACCCGTTGTCGGATACAACCCTAACAAGGGAGAAGGCAACTCCAAGGGAGAAGGCAACTCCAAGGGAGAATCTTAACCCTCATTCTCTCACACAGCAATAAAAAGGCTCCAATAAGACAAAAAACAAGAAAGGAAGTTAGGGGAGGGGCTGGCTGCAGTGTCACTCAGTCCTTTTGGGCTCTAGGTCGGCTGGCTCACCCAACCCCACGTCACAATAATCTTAACACTAGCTCCTCTATTTTCTCTTCTAAGCCCTTAAATAATTTTGTAAACCCTAGCTAGCTCTGAACATAGTCGCCAATTGTAAAAGAATACCTCTCATGTTCGCCTCTAAAACAAAGTTCTAGTACAAAATTCAACAATTTTGAAAGCCTTAAATGGCCCTTCTCCCATCTATAATTCCAAGTGCAGCATCCTTCTCTCAACAATTCCACTGTACACCCATATGGAAGATTTGTCTAGAAGGACGACAAAGGGGACGTATTCATCAAGCTGAGTTCAATACTAGCTCATCGAATCAGACCTAGCATGAACTCTCTAGTTAAGTGATGCCGGATTCAACCCAACTCACAATGGGGAAAACAAATATTATTAATCAAAAGCAAATAGTGATTATAACCAAAGACTCTTGGAACTAGGAAATAACAAAAACGCAACACTACTCAACTAGGGGTGAGGATGAAGACGAAGGTGTTGCAGTTTAAGAAGAAATAGTAACTAAAGTAGGTTAGAGGCGGATGGAAGGGGCCCACAACAAATAGGGAGGGACTGGAAAGGGGCGAAGACAAGTAGGTGTGTGGTTGTATAGCTCAATTGCAAATGAAGGTGGCTAAAAAAGTGCGGCAGTAGATAGGGAGGTTGTTGGAATGGCGCGGTAGCAAGTAGGTGGGTGGCTAGATGGGGCGATAGCAAACAGGAGATAATTGGAGGGGCTAACAGTGAGGCTTAACTGGTTGGGAGGGAAGGTAGCTTCAGGGAACAACAATGTTTTTTGTTGGGGGAGGGGGGGGGGCTGTTTCCAAATGATGACATCAACGATGACGATAGCGATAGCGACAACAGAGGAGAGGTTGTGGGAGCAAGGAGTGATAGATAAACACCACATCGAGACATTAAAACCGGAGCACCTTCCCTTCGGGTACAATCCTAGGAGAGAAAACTAGATGACGACGACTATCCTGACAAAAATTTGAAAGCAAAAACTGCCTTAAATACAACCTTGGGTAAAAAAGGAGTGGGTCCCGCTTAGAATTGGAGGGAACTCCATGCTTGAAAGAACCAGTTAGTCCCTCCTTCATTCGTTTTGGCCCAAACCGGATTAATTTTGTGCGACTTTTGTCTCGTCCGCGACTTTGTACGTTTGGGGCAGAAAGCGCCCCGTGTAGTCTCTTTGGATTGAAGGAGCTTTAACCTCATTTGTCGAAGCTTCCGTGTCTTCGTAATATGAAGTCAAGTCTGCCATATTGAAGTAGTCGAGATGTTGTAATTCTTTGGTAAATCTATCTTGTAAGCGTTGACATTCAATTTCTTGAGGATTTGGTTCCAAGTGATGATATCAACGACGAAGATAGCGATAGCGACAACAGAGGAGAGGTTGTGGGAGCAGGGAGTGGTAGATAAACACCACATCGAGACATTACAACCAGAGCACCTTCCCTTCGGATACAACCCTAGGAGAGAAAACTAGATGACGACGACTATCCTGTCAGAAATTTGAAAGCAAAAACTGCCTTAAATACAACCTTGGGTAAAAAAGGAGTGGGCCCCGCTTCGAATTGGAGGGAACTCCATGCTTGAAAGAACCAGTTAGTCCCTCCGCTCGTTTTGGCCCAAACTGGATTAATTTTGTGCGACTTTTGTCTTGTCCGCAACTTTGTACGTCTGGGCAGAAAGCGCTCCGCGTAGTTTCTTTGGATTGAAGGAGCTTTAAACTCATTTGTCGAAGTTTTCGTGTCTTCGTAATATGAAGTCAAGTCTGCCATATTGAAGTAGTCGAGATGTTGTAATTCTTTGGTAAATCTATCTTGAAAGAGTTGACATTCAATTTCGTGAGGATTTGGAATGGTTCATCTACTCTAGGCTTGAGTTTCCTGAACCACAATAGGAAAAACAAATATTATTACTCAAAAATAATAGTGGTTACAGTTAGAGACTCTTAGAATTAGGAAATAACAAGAATACGACACAACTCAATTGGGTCTAAGGGTGAAGATGAAAATGTTGTTGTTTAAGGAGAAATAATAACTAAAGTAGGTTGGAGATGCCTGGGAAGGAGGGTTGCAGCAAATAGAGAGGGGGTTGGAAAGAGGTGGTAGAAATTGTGTGGGCGGTTGGATGGGCCGACAACAAATAGGGAAGTGGCTAGAAAGGGGCGACAAAAAGTAGGTGGTGACTAGATGAAGAAATATTTACATAAGGAGAACACACACAGCTTTACGTGCGTAATCCCCTTCCAATAACTTCTCAATAACCTCTGCAAAGGTTATTGGGGGGTGGGTATTGCTGAGTGATTTCAGCGTTATTTGGACTTAATAACCTAACACCAGAGAAAATGTGAAAGTGTAACCGTGAAGGGTATTGACTCTAAATAATGTCGAAATAACTCAGTAATAACCCCTCAATACATTTTGCAGAGGTTATTGAGAAGTTATTGGGAGGGGATTTTGCACTGAGAACTGTGTGCATTCTCCGTACGTAAATATTTCTCGTGGGGCGACAACATGTTAAAGATGATTGGAGGGGATGATAGTGAGGTGGAGTCGGCTGGGAGAGATGGCCGGCTGTAAGGAACAACAAAGGGTGTTGTTTCCGTGATGGCTGTGACTACGACGACGACATTGGAGAGGCTATGGGAAGCAAGGAGCGATAGGTAAACACCACCACAAGATGAGTTACAGTCAGAGCGTCTTATTGCCTTCAAATATTACCCTTGAAGAGAAAATTGGACGTTGACAGCTATCCTGATAAAAATTTGAAAGAAAAAATTGCTCTAAATATATAAAAAATAATATATAAATCTAGGGTAAAGAGGAGTTGGCCCCATTCTGAATAGAAGGGAACTCCATGCTTGGAAGAACCAATCAGTCCCTCCTTGGCCCGGATCAGCTCAGACCAAATCAATCCTTTGCGACTTTGGTCACGTCTGAGGCATAAGGCGGCCCGCATCATCAAGTTAGATGGGTAAAGCTTGTGTGTTTATCAGAGGAAGCATCCACTAAGGCTTAAGGATGGCTCCATCGCCATTNTAGCACATCTTGACTAATGCAGCACTAGATAATGATAGTGAATAGTACATGTTTCTAATGAGGTAGACGAAAAAATCACCTATTGTTGATCCATGACTAATTAGAATTAATTTGGAGAAAATGACATTCGACCTTGTAGAGGACTACTTGAACTTCAAGAGGAAATGATATATAGCATAAGCACAATAAGTTATTTATTTGAGTTTTTATGTCATAATTTTGTGTAAGGTTATATTTATGTTTTCATTTTATTGACTTGTATGGAATAATTTGAAATTTTGTGCTTCGTGTAAATTAATAATTTTAAACTACAAAGAAAATTATAAAAATCATGAGAGGAGTAATTAACAACATAATTGACAATTTAATTTAATATTTTTTATTTTATAGGATTTCTAATGTATTAGGGCCCCCATTCTTTTCATTTTGATGGTGGCGTTGTCCCTTCCACCTTTTATTTAAAAAATTCTCTATTAGTAGTAAAATTTATTTATGTGATAATTTATTTGTTACTTTTTTTAATAAAAATAAGATTTTTATCGAGAAAAAAAATTTAATTTTTATATAATAATTGCAAGCTTGGTGGCTTGCCAAAGGAGGTAGAGATTTGGTTNATAAAATTTATTTATGTGATAATTTATTTGTTACTTTTTTAATAAAAATAAGATTTTTATTGAGAAAAAAAATTTAATTTTTATATAATAATTGCAAGCTTGGTGGCTTGCCAAAGGAGGTAGAGATTTGGTTATCTTCCGCCCTTTTATTTTGGTGAGTGATAGGTTTTAATTAACTTGTATTTTTATTTTATTATTAATTTTTGTTGTAATAATCAAGTTATTCCTATGAGATTCTTATTACTTTTTTCCTAACATAATCATAATTTTTCCTACCCTGTTTCCTCAAAAAAATCTTAGCCAAACCGAAATATTGAGTAGTCAGCCAAGGCTTAAGATAGATATGACCTAATTGTTTTTTTTCTGAACTTTTAGTAAACCTATGCCCCTTAATTTTGTGGAAACCTCCATATCAAAACAAAATACATNCTGAACTTTTAGTAAACCTATGCCCCTTAATTTTGTGGAAACCTCCATATCAAAACAAAATACATTTTTCTATTATTAAACTGAGTATTTAAATAGTTTCAAGCCTTAAAACTCTTTTTCAAGGATCAAATATTCTTCCAAAATCAGGTGACCAAATTAGGTTCTACAAGTCCTAGTTTTCAAAATAATTTTCAGGAAAAAATATAAAAAAGCCAGCAAATTTAGTGAAAACTTTCAAAACTTTATTTGACATTCTACTAGAGTATTTTAAAGTTATTTCAAGCATTGGGGTTACCTATAATCTTAACCAAAATTCAAAAATTTATTTCATGGGTTTTCTATTTTTGAGCTTTGCTTTGTATGTTTAACTCATAACTTGAGGTTTGTCTTAGTTCCACCAACTCAAGTCTTAATTCCTTGCTCCTCACTTTCATTGACACCTAAAACTTTTAAGCTCAAGAAAGTCTCACTTTAAAGCAAACCCTTCGCCCCCCACCACATCCTCCTTGTCANCTTCATTGACACCTTCTAAAACTTTTAAGCTCAAGAAAGTCTCACTTTAAAGCAAACCCTTCGCCCCCCACCACATCCTCCTTGTCACTCTTAACCACAATAGATAACCCTCTTTCTTTTTTAATCTACTTTTTTAATTTCATAAATGCAATTATTACTTCACTCTTGCTAGCTAAGAATACTTGCTAAATAAACTTAAATATTTATTAACAATAAGATATTCATGCTTCTTCTCTTTTATAGTGGGAACAACTGATCCAAATAAATTCATATAAAGAAACTCTCAAAGTCTAGAAGTAGTAACTTTATTTGTAGGTTTAAAAGATGTACAATTTGCTTACCTAGATAGCATTCTTCTAAAAGTAAATCTGTAGCATAGTTTAGCTTGAAAACCCCACTACAAAGTTGTCTAGATAGTTTAGATAAAGTGTGCTTGCATGCATGAAAAAATTGTTTGTGCCAAAGCCATAGATCTTTATTTGAGGCAACTAGTAGCCTAACTAAAAAGTTCAAGTAAATATATATTCTTATATTTAAATCGAATAAAATACAAATTATCCATTAATTTAATCAAATATTGAGTAAAAAAAATTAAACATCATACCTATTATCACATTATTTAAGTAAATATATATTATTATATCTAAATCCAATAAAATAGAAACTATCATTTAACTTGATCAAATATTGAGTAAAATGCCCCAATCCATTGGTAGGACCTTCTTGATGACACAAAAGCCAAGCCAAATTCATTATGGTTCTTTTTGTATTATCTTATCATAACATTTATCCATCTTGCTTTGATTCCAACAAAGTGAATTTTATACTCGCTCGTCACGTGCCTCAAGCATCCATTGTTCAGATACCACTTGCCTTCACCAATCTTAAAATAACAGCATACTATTGCAAAGGCTGAACCTTCCTTGGAAACTAAAATTGTTCAAGTTCACTTATGGAATGGATAGGGTGAATAATTTGTGCAAGAGGTGAGCACAAAACATGTCCATCGGCGAGCTTAGGAATTCAAACATACTCTGGTGTTCTAGTTGTGATTCCGCTTTTATAATTTTTAGACGCGTTCTAAGTTGTCATTGGTTTTCAGCTGTGTGTGTGTGTGAACGAGATTAGCAAACTTATTTTATTGCTCGCTAAAAATTGAGATACATCCATTCTAAGTTTTTGTGTCTGCCAATTTATGAAAGTAATCCACTATAGTTTTCAAGATCAGATTTTCTTTTATCAATTTATGACATGATAATGTTTTAGTAAGTAAACCATTTTTTTTTTAATGCATTGTAATTCACCTTGAAGCTCAACCTATTTACGATCTAGGTTTGCATGCACCTTCAAAATATGTTACTTTCTTAAATTAATAAGAATTGTATTCAACAAATATATTGTATCATGCATCTCATCAAAAGACATTCATTTAGCTTATCAACTTTCTTATTGGAGGGTCCCTAAAAAGCTATCAAACAAAGGTTAGACTTGTATTGATCATATGATACTCCCGCTATTTGAGTCAGTTTAAATGACTATGAAAGTCTTCTTTCCTTTATTATTATATGCTTTTCTTTCCTTCCACTTTTGTTCAAGTACTCAACTTTAAAGTGACTAGGCTTTTATACAGCTTTTTGTATAAAAAATGTTGGGATGTAGTTCTTCTTAGCTGCAAGAACAATTTTTGCGTTTTTTAAAATTTCTAACTAGTGCTCTTACCTTTGTTCATGTGAAGTTCTTGAATATTTTTTTGATTTGTCCCATTTGTAATGCCATCTTTCAATCATCTCGCCACCGGTCCCCGCTCGCAGCCGCTTGCCGGCGCGCCATCTTTCAATCATCTCGCCACCGGTCCCCGCTCGCAGCCGCTTGCCGTCGCGCCGGCAGATGGTCACCTCCGAGCCTCGCTGCTGCCGCCTGCTACCTGCTCCGATTGTCGCCAGTCGCCAGCCGCCGCTGCTGGCCCTCTCCAGCCTAAAGCCACCACACTCCGCACACCCATAATCCCCACCCGCCCACATGTAAGGCTTCATGTTAGGTAAAGCAAGAAAGATGTCGCATACGCCATGGGCGGCAGAGCATAATACTAGAACGCATGTGGACCCAACCATTTTATAGAAGTTATAGTTTTTTTTCCTTAAAAAATTTAAAAATACTCACCAAATATGTTTTATATTTTTTGTTTTAAAAAATATATAAATCATAAAAGTATCAAATGTGTTTTCTAAAAACAAAAATAAAACATATTAAAAACAAAAATAAAAATAGAAAACATGAAGGACTGACCCTTAATATCTCACTTTACTATTCTCATTAGTCTTATTTGCGCAAAAGAGAAAAAAAAAAAAGAAAGTTAAGCTTTGAGTATATATAAAGAGTGATAAAATTTAATTTAGTGAATGTCATGCAAGAAATTTAGATGTAATGGACATCTGGGCATATAGATATTAGCTCAAACTGAATCACATAAAAAATTGTTGTGTTCATATTAATTTGCTCTCTTTATATATATTTGTATTATGTGATTGTTATTGAAATTCTTAGACTTTATTCATGTATTATACATTCTTATAAATTAGGTTGCATAATATTACTTGCATTTAATATCTCTTTAGTCCTATCCTCTTTAGTCCTATCCTCATAAAATTAAGGGGGGCTGAAGAAACCTTGTGGGAAGGTTACACATATCACTCCAAGCTATCTGTTATTGTGATCATCCTCAACCTTAAAATAGATTTTAATATATTACGATAATGATCTAATCTCTTTGTAGGACTGAAGAAGCTAATCTGAAAGATAATTCAGTTTCAGAGGACCTATATAAGCTTGAGAAATTAGTGTCTAAGTTGAGTTTAAGTGCGTAAAATTTGATTTTTTTTTGGGTAATTTAAGACCCATTGAAGTTGAGTGGAGATTAGATATGGTAAAGGATTACTTTGATTCTAAAGATCATTAACTCACCCATGTTGACAGATGATAAACAATCACATTATCCTGCTGATCATAATTATAANATCGTGCTGATCATAATTATAATAAAATGAACATTTTTTTGGGATTTATTGTGTTAGAATAAACTTATATCAACAATTTCAGTATATTGCATATAAAAAATAACTATGAAATTATATTCAACATAGTAATGAATGTAAAAGAGAAAATGAATGATAACTTCAATGCAATAATAGATTTGTAGTATTACATAAGAACAGAAGGCAGAGTTTGAGCTCCAAAAAAATACCAAATGAAAATGTTTTAATGCTTCAAGCCAAATGCTGCCTTGCATTAGATCAATGAAGAACACTGTGTGCGTGTGTAATCACTGAAGATGCTAGATGGATATGCATCAAATTTGAGTAGATGTGTTGTCATAAGATCTGAAAAGTTAGTTGAGATAGAACGCCATAATTATGATATTTTCATGGTGTGTTTAAGGCTAATAACATTTAGCACTTTACTACAACTTATAGTTAATTTTTGATTGGGCTAAGCTTATTATTTAAGTACCCGTGTTAAGCACATTTAAATGAGAACTCTTTGCTATGACTTGAATAAAATATTCAAGTCAAATTTTCCAAATTGGAGAAAAAATTTCCATCTAGCTTTTTAAATTTAGTGGAGTACCTATCAGTATATCTATCATATAATACATGTGTTGGTGCTCTAGTTCAATATCATTAGATGTGCCCATTTGAGAGATTACTATAAATGCTTAATATTGTGTATAGATTACATTCTTGACCACACTAAATTATTGATGTTACAATAGAAATTTTAATAAAATAAACATATGGCAATTGAAGTTATTTCGGTTAAGAGATCTTATATTTTTTATGCTACTATTTTGAACCATATAAAGAAATTCAGCGTGCATGAGTAGAGTAAAATGATGATGTTGATAATGGGTAATCATCACATTCATCATTATCTATTTTCTATGTGATAGGCAAAACTTCTGGTAAATGCATTTGTTTTTGGTTCATTTTTAATCTCGGAGCCGTCAGCTTGTCTATTTAGTATCGTCGTATGGTTCCACCATTTGAGTAAATCTCCTTCCTGAATCGTATAAACAAACTGAAGAGGAGAGAAACCAAAGGAAAGGGACATACGACAAAAAATATAGACAAACAATTTAAAAAAAAAACATGGAGGGATTATATATCGGTAATCCCAATGTGATTAGTCGAGAATATAAGTCCAAACAGAATCAGATCGAAATATCTTGAAACCAATTTTCTTGAAAAAGGTCCCTATGCAAGCCACCCAAACCAATGAACCAAAAAGAACACTTCTTATTCTGGGGCAAGAGCACTCCCAAAATAACATATCCCTTTGGTTAATTACATCTTGGGGGATACGCGGTAATACTCCCAATAAAGGTGTTTTGTTTACTTTATAGTGATAATTGGTAGATGGGTTATCAAAGGATGGTTATTTTAACCAGGGGAATTTCAGCACCGTGGGAGCTTATACTGACCCACATGGGGGAGGATAAGTCCCTCCAATCCACAAGTGGACATCGACACGCCGATAGGTGAGGTCCGGTGAAATAGTCGGGTCGGCTCGACAGGACCATCAATATGATTCAAGGCTTCTCGGGCCAAAAGGGCAGAAAAGAAATCTTTGTATCCCAAATAGGTGTTTTACTTGTCGGCGGTAGAGATGGTCAAGAAGACATCAACTAGGCTACAAAAGGACGACGTAGCTCAGAGGGGCTCAACAATGGGAGGTTGAGTGATCCTTAAAAAGGTAGAGGCAGCCGGGTCATGGTGCCACAGATTCATCATCTCAAGTTGTGGAGACCCTAGGTCTACTTCGTTGTGAAAGTAGTTGACCCCAATACAATTGAAGATCCCTCATCATCAATCCGTAAATTGTATCATCCGAGGGAGTTTCCGTAGCCTTAAGGTCAGAGGAACGAGACTAACATATAACAATAAGGTGGAGCTCCAAGAAGTGGGATTTACACACCCTAAATAAATGATGGAGATGCCACTGGAAAGAAGAGAAATGGGAGGTCCGACTATAAAGCTGAAGACACTCCTCACAAAGGATTTAGACCCCGTCTGGGTCGGAGAGCCTTCTAATGACCTAAGTGTTCTAAACAACCTCCTATGTAGAAAGAGTGTGCTTGGCTAGTCGGATTGGAGGAGTGTGGAGCTCCTCATCGAATAGATGCATATGATGCAACCATCTATTCAAGTCTTAGGCATGGAAGTGTCGGTCTTTAANAATCTGAAAGTGTAACCGCGAAGGGTATTGACTCTAAATAATGCCGAAATAACTCCGTAATAATCCCTTAATACACTTCATAGAGGTTATTGAGAAGTTATTGTGAGGGGATTTTGCACTGAGAACTGCGTGCATTCTCCGTACGTAAATATTTCTCGTGGGCTGCAACATGTTGAAGATGATTGGAGGGGATGATAGTGAGGTGGAGTTGGCTGGGAGAGATGGTGGGCTGTAAGGAACAACAAAGGGTGTTGTTTCCGTGATGGTTGTGACTAAGACGACGGCGTTGGAGAGGCTATGGGAAGCAAGGAGAGATAGGTAAACACCACCACAAGATGAGTTACAGTCAGAGCGTCTTATTGCCTTCAAATATTACCCTTGAAGGGAAAATTGAACGTTGACAGCTATCCTGATAAAAATTTGAAAGCAAAAATTGCTCTAAATATATAACAAATAATATATAAATCTAGGGTAAAGAGGAGTTGGCCCCATTCCGATTAGGAGGGAACTCCATGCTTGGAAGAACCAGTTGGTCCCTCCGCTTGGAAGAACCAGTTGGTCCCTCCTTGGCTTGGATCAGCTCAGACCAAATCAATCCTTTGCGACTTTGGTCGCGTTTGAGGCATAAGGCGGCCCGCATCATCAAATTAGATGGGTAAAGCTTGTGTGTTTATCAGAGGAAGCATCCACTAAGGCTTAAGGATGGCTCCATCGCCATTCATACTAGTTCTTATAGGTTATTAAGGTTACATGTCTTAGTTCATCTCTGATAGCCAGGTCAAACAGGTCTTTTACTATCAGAGATGTACTCCGATCTACTAAGAGATGTAGCAGTTTCTCTGGCAAGTCAATAACTTTGTCCNATCGTTTACTATCAGAGATGTACTCCGATCTACTAAGAGATGTAGCAGTTTCTCTGGCAAGTCAATAACTTTGTCCAAGTTTTTATCAAGGTTACATGTCTTTTATTTTTTTAAAATTCTTTTTATACAAGTTTTGCTCATTTTGTTGTCTTCTTTTTTNTAGTTTTTATCAAGGTTACATGTCTTTTATTTTTTTTAAATCCTTTTTATACATGTTTTGCTCATTTTGTTGTCTTCTCTTTAGTGCTTGACACTTTAGATCTTAATCTATAAATATAGGATCCTGAGGAGAGCCCAAGGTTTGATCTTTTTTGCCCCTTTTCCCCTTTCTTTCATGGTAGCATTCTGAGCCAAATTTTGTGTATTTTCTTTTTCAGCTTATCTCTTTTCTGGCTTTTCTTATTTCCTTTGATCAGTAAGGTCTGAGCAGAACCACAGATAGATTGGGATACAGCATCTATGCTAATCTTGAGCCTTACATATAGTCTAGCCTTACAAAATAACTCTTAATAGGNTTTTTCCCCTTTCTGTCATGGTAGCATTCTGAGCCAAATTTTGCGTATTTTCTTTTTCAGCTCATCTCTTTTCTGGCTTTTCTTATTTCCTTTGATCAGTAAGGTCTGAGCAGAACCACAGATATATTGGGATACAGCATCTATGCTAATCTTGAGCCTTACATATAGTCTAGCCTTACAAAATAACTCTTAATAGGCCACGATCTGTAAATTATTTTGAGTTTCGAGAAAACCTACCACTAGCAACATCCTAACCCTTCCAAAGGCCTCTCTTCATCATTATCACTACAAAGAACATAAGCCAATTCACAAGTATCCACCAACATCCCATCACTCGTCAAACCTTGCTCACCTTTTACAATAAGAAGTTTAAGTTTTGCGCAGTNATAACATATCCACCAACATCCCATCACTCGTCAAACCTTGCTCACCTTTTACAATAAGAAGTTTAAGTTTTGCGCAGTACTTATGGGCAATGTTTTGCCAGCCCTTGTACACTTTTCTCCATAATCAAGTTTAGTCATTGGTTGGTAACATCTTGGTCAAACTCTGCCTACTTTTCACCGAAGTATGCTTAATTATAGAATACTACTTTCATGATGTCCTAACAAACTTGACTTCTAACCACAATCAGGTTAGATTTTTAGCTTTTGGGGAACACTCATTTTTGAAATTTATATTTTAAAGTTCAAAATTTTACAAGTACAAAGTGATCATATTAACACAAATATATTGCATTTTTCTTAACTTTAGACTTTGAATCGCATGCAAACCCAAATAGTTGAGATAATAGTAATGTTGATTACAATAATGAGATTAGTGATAAAATATTTGATATTTGATTTCATTGATATTTATTCACTAATTGTCTTTTAATAGTTAATGTTTTAATTAGATATATATTTTAAGATTTTATTTATATTATGAAATCATGATGAAAATTTAAAATTGTGATTATCAGCATTGATATAAGGTTATGATAATATTATCAATTAATTTATCGTTAATAGAATATTATTATTAATATATTTGCTACAATGTTTTTAATTAAAAAGTTCAAAATAATATGTAATTATTTGTATGTGGTTAATTTAGTCGAAGAGTATCACATTTTCCTAATTTAGTCTCACAACTATGCAAAATTGATCCCAAATGGCCCATCTGTTAAAATCACAGTTATAGTTGATGAAAAGTGGGGTTAATTATCACATAAGGTGTAGAAGAAGGGTATTTTAAGAAAATATAATTATACTTACACTTTTTTTAATTACCACTAATGAGAGAATTTATACGACAGTTTACAAAAACCTAGCATATTGTGGCATTGAGTGGTTGGAGCAGCGAGCATAGTCAAAGGATATTGAAACCCGTCTAAAGGAAAATATACTAAGACTTGAACTACCAAAATGAGACCGTATTAGGGTTCCTATAAGGTATGAGTGAATCAAGGTAAGTGCTGGGGATGTTTGCAGAATGATACGCTAGCAAAATATGAGAAAATGTCAAGGATTGTGAGGCAAAAATGGGCCACTGTCTGGCTGTAAAACAGTAAGCAAACACCAACCGATATTAATATCAATGAGGCCGAACGTTGAGGAAGATCCACCACCTGTTCTCGATCAAGTTACAGTCACATCACTTCAGAGAGAATCATATATAACACTCAAAAAGGTGAGAAAGTTTGGTGAAAATCTCAAAATATCATATAATAACATAAAACTGTTCCAACCAGTTCAAATGCAAACATATATATAATCTCAAAGCAAATTTAAGGAAAAGTAGACCCAATGTGGTCGACCCAATCCCTAGAGGCCAAAGGATTTGATCCGACCAAGAGAATAGAGTGGGATTGCCCGGTTTGGTGCTTTACATGTCCATCTAGGACGGACGCGGAGAGCCCCACATCACAAAAATATCCAAAAAATTAACTTAAGATGTTACATTCTTCAACAATTTTATTATTCTGCAACCCGAGGGGTCATTTGGGATCAATTTTGTATAGTCTAGGGACTAAAGTGGAAACAAATGATAGTCCGGGGCTATATATTAGTTACATAAACATAATAAAGAGACTTTTATGCTTTTTTCTTATTTTTAAAACCTTGCTTGTAATGCTTTGAACTAAATAATAATTATTTTTTATTTTTTTATTTCTTTTATCTTTTTGTGATAGAGGAAAAGCTTAATGCTTCTTTTCTTTTTTTCTTTCTTCTAATCCTTTTGCTATTTTATGCTGAGTTAGGAGAATCACAAAATCTCACATATGAAACTTTTTTTCAGATATGTTTGTCTGGTGTGACGATTTGCTACTAGAAGTCTGGTACTTAGTAGATAAATACAAGTTAGGTCCCAAAATATCTTATAAGATGAGATAAAATGCTAAGGTGTCTTTCGGAGATTGTTTATATTGGTTTTTTTGTGTTTTCATACGGGTTGCACTTCGTATGATATACGGGTCATAAAAAGTATATCCATCATGACCCATTGTTAAGGATGTTTTTTTAGAATTGATTGGCTCATGAGCTGACCCACCCGACCCTTAGGCATCCAATAAATAGAATTTGTTTTACATAAATGATTGAACTAGGCAACTTTGTGAAACAAACAATGCCGTGGATCCTTGAATATGAACATTAACTACATATTACCTTGAATATGTTATGATTAAACTGCATTGTTTTTATGTATTAACTTATCTTAAAATTTAAACGAAAATTGTTAATTTAGAAGCTAAGTTTGTGTTATGGTATCATAGTTCTAAGGTGTTCTTACAATTTGAGAATGGGAGATGGCAGAGCAAAACCCAGTTGACCCTCTGCTTTTAGAGTGATTGGAGAAATGTGGGTTGAGGAATCTATCACACTACTATTGTTGCTACTTGCAGATAGTTAATTGAGTGCTACAAAAAGAGAGGGAAGTGAAAATGATAGAAGTACACAAGGGTAATTATGATAAGTTTAAATTTCTCATCGAAGAAATTTAGGGATGAAGAAAGCCGTCAAGCCAACCTCTTAGTTACTTGTAACAAATCAACAATTGTTTTTTAATAATTCATCATAGCTAGATAACGCTGGTATTTATATAGTATCATATAGCATAACCTAAACCATTGGAGAGAAATGACTGACCATTGCAATTAAATGAAGCTTTTAAACACTCCAAAATATAATATTTGTTTTCTAAATCAAGGGAGTTGACGGCAATTACTTTAAATGGAAAACTAGTGTTATATAATATAAACATATGGTGAAATGTCATAAAGAGGGTTCCCCCGTGGCTTTTAAGAGAAGGAAACGACACCAATAGTAAATGTTGATATTTCATGATCCTTAGTTGACCAGGCATGACTTAAACTTGATTGAAACTTCGATTAATCTTGNCCAATAGCAAATGTTGATATTTCATGATCCTTAGTTGACCAGGCATGACTTAAACTTGATTGAAACTTCGATTAATCTTGATCATTAAACCCTTGGCTTGTGATGGAGGCTGTCTATACAAGTATGGGATGGAGATTCAACCCGCCATTATATCAACTGACTTGATCTTTATCATCTTCTTTCTTTGAGATTAGGTTCCTATGTTGCATTAATATGCAACAAGATTTATATGCTTTTTATGTTGATAATCTTTGTCTATCTCCAATTTACTCATGTTAGTAGATCTATTAGCAAAACATTTTTATGCAATCTTCAGCATTGGCAACATCAAATTCTACCTAAATGCATGGCCTTTTATCAGAAAACATAATAGATCCCCTAAGCTTCAGTTAACTATTTTAGCTTGGCCTTCAATATATTGTGATAACAGCTAGAAATTTAAGCTGTGTTCTTATTTTTTCAGATGAGTCGTCANATGATCTTTATCATCTTCTTGCTTGAGATTAGGTTCCTATGTTGCATTAATATGTTAACAAGATTTATATGCTTTTTATGTTGATAATCTTTGTCTATCTCCAATTTACTCATGTTAGTAGATCTATTAGCAAAACATTTTTATGCAATCTTCAGCATTGGCAACATCAAATTCTACCTAAATGCATGGTCTTTTATCAGAAAACATAATAGATCCCCTAAGCTTCAGTTAACTATTTTATCTTGGCCTTCAATTTATTGTGATAACAGCTAGAAATTTAAGCTGTGTTCTTATTTTTTCTGATGAGTCGTCATGAAATGATTTATGAAGTTTGCATTGCAATCTGAAATCATTATTTTATGTGAATTATACAATTAACTGTTTTATTAAAATAAAATTTAGTAATGTGAGATGCATCAATAATTTTATGTCACTGAACTTGTAAATTGATTTTTATGCAGATAAATCATTGATTAATGCACTCTATTGATACACAATGTTAGCATAAGGTATAGTTCGGGTTAGATGGCCTAGATATTTTCCTTTGAATGAGTTGTTGGATTCAAAACAAAGTTTGTTTTTAATTATTGAAGAATAAAGATTTCCTGGAGGAACATGTTTCTAAGGCTAATTATATCAATTTAGGAACTTGCTTGCATTAAATTGGAGTAGAGAGATTTGGAATCTAGGTCCATAGGCAAATGGTGTAGAATATCGCTGGGAACTTTAAAATGTTGTAGATTACAGTAGTGCGTGGACTTGATAGGGAAAACAAGACCGCCCAAGGAGAAAAATAGGCTCATTTTAAAATATTATACTAAGAGTTTATTATCATCAAAACTACCAAGCTTACAACCTATTAAGTTGTAAGGGATACATCTCACATCGAAATAGCGGCTAATAGGTGAAATGGCAAACNATTGTGGATTCAAAACAAAGTTTGTTTTTAATTATTGAAGATTAAAGATTTCCTGCAGGAACATGTTTCTAAGGTTAATTATATCAATTTAGGAACTTGCTTGCATTAAATTGGAGTAGAGAGATTTGGAATCTAGGTCCATAGGCAAATGGTGTAGAATACCGCTGGGAACTTTAAAATGTTGTAGATTACAGTAGTGCGTGGACTTGATAGGGAAAACAAGATTGCCCAAGGAGAAAAATAGGCTCATTTTAAAATATTATACTAAGAGTTTATTATCATCAAAACAACCCAGCTTACAACCTATTAAGTTGTAAGGGATACATCTCACATCGAAATAGCGGCTAATAGGTGAAATGGCAAACAATCTAACCTAAATTCGAGGATAATGGCCTTTTTAATGATCTCATGATTCTTAGTCATTAGAATGTTGAGTTTACTTAATGAAAACAGGTAGTCAGCCCATCTCGACGTTGGAGATCTTTGCTTTAGTTGTCCAAGGGCACTTAGTATGCTTGGGAGGTACGCACAAGNCATTGTTCTTAGTCATTGGAATGTTGAGTTTACTTAGTGAAAAGAGGTAGTCAACCCATCTCGACGTTGGAGATCTTTGCTTTAGTTGTCCAAGGGCACTTAGTATGCTTGGGAGGTACGCACAAGAAGGAACTAAGCTACAAGAGAGGGAGAACTTAGTGAATGCCTTGATTAGGCTATTTTGCTTTCAATAGTATATTGAGAGTAGTGCTATTTGATTTTTATGTCACTTTGTGAATCGATAAATTTTGGCACTATTGAACATCGTGTTATTATCCAATATTGAATGTGCTTTGATTCAGTTGATGATATGATCTTGANCCTTTCAATAGTATATTGACAGTAGTGCTATTTGATTTTTATGTCACTTTGTGAATCGATAAATCTTGGCACTATTGAACATCGTGTTATTATCCAATATTGAATGTGCTTTGATTCAGTTGATGATATGGTCTTGAAAGAACTTCATTTTTGTGTTTGTTTTTACCTTTTTATGTAGTATTGCTTTAACCTACTTTGAGAAGTAATTGGTAGTAATAAAGATGAGCGTGATCAGGAGAATTTAGGGTTTGATAGGACCAATAATAATGTTCATTTCTGAACTTTTGAAGGGCTAGGAAACCATTATAAGATGCACTGAGTTTGGCTAATGGCGGAGGGTTTCCCAGTGAAGTTTGCACAAGAGTGGCTGCTTGACATGATTTATGTTGTCCTTTATCATNCAGTAATTGGTAGTAATAAAGATGAACGTGATCAGCAGAATTTGGGGTTTGATAGGACCAATAATAATGTTCATTTCTAAACTTTTGAAGGGCTAGGAAACCATTATAAGATGCGCTGAGTTTGGCTGATGGCGGAGGGTTTCCCAATGAAGTTAGCACAAGAGTGGCTGCTTGACATGATTTATGTTGTCCTTTATCATGTTGGGTCAGTTTGTTCAATATATGCTGGCATTGAACTATTATGACTTGTTGAATCCACTTGATCAGCACTACCTATTGGGATAAAGTTTTATTTATTTCTGAGGGGGATCAAGACGCGAAAATCTCTTTTGTTACTTTAGAACGACACCAGAAAGGATCTGGTGGGGAGATATGGCGTATCAATACACTATGGCTAGTGGCGATATCTATGAATATGAATGATTATGTTCCCGGAAGCATTACTCTTCTAATGAAAGTGGGATGCAAATGATTTTTTTTAAAAATATTTTTTTTAAGAGTGATGCTTCATCAATAAAGAGTATCTTTTATTTTCAATCTATCATTTTAATAGATACTGAGCATTTTTTTAATAATACGAGCAAANAAAAGTTTTATTTATTTCTGAGGGGGATCAAGACGTGAAAATCTCTTTTGTTACTTTAGAACGACACCAGGAAGGATCCGGTGGGGAGATATGGCGTATCAATACACTATGGCTAGTGGCGATGTCTATGAATATAAATGATTATGTTCCCGGAAAGCATTACTCTTCTAATGAAAGAAGGGTGCAAATGATTTTTTTTTTAAATATTTTTTTAAGAGCGATGCTTCTTCAATAAAGAGTATCTTTTATTTTCAATTTATCATTTTAATAGATACTGAGCATTTTTTTAATAATACGAGCAAATCATGTTTGTTTTAAAATTAATTTTCNTATTTTTTTATTTTATCTTTTTTTTCCCAAAGATTCTTCAGTGAAGTACTTGTGAATTTCATATTGGATGAGCTTCAAGAAGTAATTTTTGACTAGGAGAAGTTTCTCTCCACAGTTGAGTCGCCCATCTATGTTGCCTTCATTTCTATTCTCTTCTACTATATAGAATACTATATCGATATTTTAACTTTCTCCAATTCTCCGCAACGTTGATGGAGCACTCTTAGAAGAAAGTCCTCCCTTGAGTATACCACACAGTCTCTCTTTATTCACTTTTGATAGCATGGTTGTANAAAGTTTCTCTCCACAGTTGAGTCGCCCATCTATGTTGCCTTCATTTCTATTCTCTCCTACTATATAGAATACTATATCGATCTTTTAACTTTCTACAATTCTCCGCAACGCTGATGGAGCGCTCTTAGAAGAAAGTCCTCCCTTAAGTATACAACATAGTCTCTTTTTATTCACTTTTGATAGCATGGTTGTAAGCATCAAGAATCTCCTTTTTTATTCCTTTTTAAACATAGTTACAACTAGAAGTTCTAAAGTCTTGTTGTCTCAGAACATGAAAATGTTTCTTGATTCATATTGCCTTTCTCCCCTCTTCACTTTCATTGGCATGGTCATAAGCGCTGAGAATCATTTTTCTTCACATTTGTTGGCATACTCTCAAGAATTGAGGCTTTCTTGAACTTTTCCCTTACAATTAATGTGAAAGATTATTGATCAAATTGGACTCGAATTGGATTTTTAGCTATTAAAATTCACTAGTATATATTATGCATCCAAATTATATCTTCACAATTATATTTTATAGGGTGTTTTCAGATCTATTAGAAAATCCCTTGCAATCNAAATTTTATTGATAAGGAATAATTCATGCACCTATTTGGGGCTGAATTTTGCTGATTCTACGTCATTGAAGTTCTTAATTAAAGCAAACAAAAACTCTTATATTACTAAGTTTGATTGTTACACTGATGCAATATTGCAGGTTAGGAAAAAAGTCAAATTAAATGGTTTGATTGTCTCTGTAAAAGCTATCATCAAACTCATAGAGGAAGATGCTGACTCCTTTGCAAGGAGGGTCGAGATGTACTACAAGAAACGACCTGAGCTTATGAAGTTTGTGTAGGATTTCTACCGAGCATACCGTGCCTTTGCTGAAAGATATGACCTGAGCTTATGTTATTGTAATATCCACATGTCAATATTGGCTATAGACCTGAGAACTTGAGTTGTTTTCCAACACAGTGTCTTCCTCGTTTACAGAAATTAGTTTTAATAGTTTGAGTTGTATGTAAATCATAAGAAGAAAAAAATGTTCAATACAATTATTTCTTAGATTTTGATTTATATTTTGAGATTTTATTATTTTTTGTACTCTTGTTTAGTTTGTACATTTTAAAAATTGTAATAAATCGGTTTTTATTTTGTAAGTTTTTGCTCTTGTAAAATTTTTTTATGTTATCATTTTTTAGTTAATAAATCTCTTAAACTTTTGAAGGAAATTTGTTCTTGAAAATTTTAAACTAAAATTAATTTTTTAAAATTTTTTTTTTAATTATAATAATTTTATATTATAACAAGCCAATTTCGAGCCGAACACGAACAGAAAAATGTAATTCGAGCCGAACACGAACACACTGTTCATGAGCTATTTCGAACACGAGCCAATTTTGAACACGAGCCAGTTTCGAACGAGCCAAACACGAGCTCGGCTCGTTTACAACCCTACTTCCCATAGCCTCTCCAATGTCGTTGTCGTAGTCACAGCCATCACGGAAACAACACCCTTTGTTGTTCCTTACAGTCAGCCATCTCTCCCAGCCAACTCCACCTCTCATCCCCTCCAATCATCTTTAACATGTTATCGCCCCACAAGAAATATTTACGTACGGAGAATGCACGCAGTTCTCAGTGCAAAATCCCCTCCCAATAACTTCTCAAAAACCTCTGTGAAGTGTATTGAGGGGTTATTACTGAGTTATTTCGACATTATTTAGAGTCAATACCCTTCGCGGTTACACTTTCACATTTTCTCTGGTATTAGGTTATTAAGTCCAAATAACGTTGAAATCACTCAGCAATAACCCCCACAATAACCTTCACAGAGGTTATTGAGAATTTATTGGAAGGGGATTACGCACGTAAAGCTATGTGTGTTCTATTTATGTAAATATTTATCCATCTAGTCACCACCTACTTTTTGTCGCCCCTTTCTAGCCACTTCCCTATTTGTTGTCGACCCATCCAACCGCCCACACAATTTCTACCACCCCTTTCCAACCCCCTCTCTATTTGCTGCAACCCCCCTTCCCAGGCATCTCCAACCTACTTTAGTTATTATTTCTCCTTAAACAACAACATTTTCATCTTCACCCTTAGACCCAGTTGAGTTGTGTCGTATTTTTGTTATTTCCCAATTCTAAGAGTCTCTAACTGTAAACACTATTATTTTTTAGTAATAATATTTGCTTTTCCTATTACGGTTCAGGAAACTCAAGCCTAGAGTAGATGAACCATTCCAAATCCTCACGAAATTGAATGTCAACTCTTTCAAGATAGATTTACCAAAGAATTACAACATCTTGACTACTTCAATATGGCAGACTTGACTTCATATTACGAAGACACGGAAGCTTCGACAAATGAGGTAAAAGCTCCTTCAATCCAGAGAGACTACGCAGGGCGCTTTCTGCCCCAGACGTACAAAGTCGTGGACAAGACAAAAGTCGCACAAAATTAATCCAGTTTGGGCCAAAATGAGTGGAGCGACTAACTAGTTCTTTCAAGCATGGAGTTCCCTCCAATTCGAAGCGGGGCCCACTCCTTTTTTACCCAAGGTTGTATTTAAGGCAGTTTTTGCTTTCAAATTTCTGTCAGGATAGTCGTCGTCATCTAGTTTTCTCTCCTAGGGTTGTATCAGAAGAGAAGGTGCTCTGGTTGTAATGTCTCGATGTGGTGTTTATCTACCACTCCCCTGCTGCCACAACCTCTCCTCTGTTGTCGCTATCGCTATCTTCGTCGTTGATGTCATCACTTGGAACCAAATCCTCAAGAAATTGAATGTCAACGCTTACAAGATAGATTTACCAAAGAATTACAACATCTCGACTACTTCAATATGGCAGACTTGACTTCATATTACGAAGACACGGAAACTTCGAGAAATGAGGTTAAAACTCCTTCAATCTAGAGAGACTACGCGGGGCACTTTCTGCCCCAGACATACAAAATCGCGGACGAGACAAAAGTCGCACAAAATTAATCTGACTTGGGCCAAAACGAACGAAGGAGGGACTAACTGGTTCTTTCAAGCATGGAGTTCCCTCCAATTCGAAGCGGGACCCACTCCTTTTTTACCCAAGGTTGTATTTAAGACAGTTTTTGCTTTCAAATTTATGTCAGGATAGTCGTCGCCATCTAGTTTTCTCTCCTAGGGTTGTATTTGAAGGGAAGGTGCTCCGGTTGTAATGTTTCGATGTTGTGTTTATATATCACTCCCTGCTCCCACAACCTCTCCTCTGTTGTCGCTATCGCTATCGTCATCGTTGATGTCATCACTTGAAAACAGAGCCCCCCTCCCCCAACGAAAAACATTGTTGTTCCCTGCAGCTACCTTCCCTCCCAACCAATTAAGCCTCACTGTCAGCCCCTCCAATTACCTCCAGTTTGCTATCGCCCCATCTAGCCACCCACCTACTTGCTATCGCGCCATTCCAACAACCTCCCTATTTGCTGCCGCACTTTTTTAGCCACCTTCATTTGCAATTGAGCTATACAACTGCACGCCTACTTGTCTTCGCCCCTTTCCAGCTCCTCCCTATTTGTTGCGGGCCCCTTCCAGCCGCCTCTAACCTACTTAAGTTACTATTTCTTCTTAAACTGCAACACCTTCGTCTTCATCCTCACCCCTAGTTGAGTCGTGTTGCATTTTTGTTATTTCCTAGTTCCAAGAGTCTCTGGTTGTAATCACTATTTGCTTTTGATTAATAATAATTGTTTTCCCCATTGTGATTTGGGGTGAATCCGGCATCACTTAACTAGAGAGTTCATGCTAGGTCTGATTCGATGAGCTAGTATTGAACTCGGCTTGATGAACACGTCCCCTTTGTCGTCCTTTTAGACAAATCTTCCATATGGGTGTACAGTGGAATTGTTGAGAGAAGGATGCTGCATTTGGAATTATAGATGGGAGAAGGGCCATTTAAGGCTTTCAACATTGTTGAATTTTGTACTAGAACTTTGTTTTAGAGGCGAACATGAGAGGTATTCTTTTACAATTTACGACCATGTTCAAAGCTAGCTAGGGTTTACAAAATTATTTAAGGGCTTAGAAGAGAAAATAGAGGAGCTAGTGTTAAGATTATTGTGACGTGGGGTTGGGTAAGCCAGCCGACCCAGATCCCAAAAGGACTGAGTGACACTGCAGCCAGCCCCTCCCCTAACTTCCTTTCCTGTTTTTTGCCTTATTGGNCGGGGAATACTATGTTCAAAGCTAATCGAAGCAATAGTAGGAAATTAATTTTTGTTCTTCTCAAAAATAATATTCTCAACAATAGATACTTGAAACAAAATATCATTCTACGAATTTTTTTAATCTTTTAAAAATTATGTTTCAGCAACTTAATATTTTTGTATCATGAAATTAATTTACAACACAAATTGTTTGAACTAGAAAGTTGATCTACTATTTTTCTAAAGTGGTTTGTAAAATATAAAGGATTAAATTTTTCAAGCCATTTTTAAAGCTAATAGCATGGATGCCACAATATTTTACATTACACAATTAAGGTACTGAAAGCAACAAAGCAATGCAAGTATAGATACCGCTAGTTTTTAAGCACATTATTGATGTCAAATGCAATAGACGACTCTACATTCTCAAACATAAAAGTCATCATTGTTTTCTCCTTTTTTTTTGTCTAGATGCATCCATAGGTAAAGGAAAACCAAATTGTAACTCATCCTTGTATACAAACAATTACACAAAATCAAGAAAATGCAATCAATCAATCTCTAATTCTCAAATAAACTGGCATTAAAAAAAAACAACAACACTAGGATAACCCTGAATTTTTAGGCTTGTTAATATGATCTCCTTTATTATGTACCCATGACCATATGTAGAACAAAATTGGATGGTTCCCAATCTTGCATACAAAAGCATACACAATCTCAAGCACATCCTTAAAGATTTAATTAAATAAAAAATTCAATCAATAAAGTGGACAGACCTAGCTTCTCAAATATTTTTAAGAGAAATTTTTTAAAAAACCTAAAGGCTTATGACCATATAAATTGACTTTAATCATGATCATATCAAACAAAAAATTATGTGTTAGGGATGGTGTTGTTAGGTTTTGAAATATTTCCAAAAAGTAAAAAAAAAATTATCTAAAATCATTCATATCAAGAGAAACTCTATCAAAATGATAGATGAAATTCGCTTCTCCAAAAAATTTAAAGAAGAAATTACTTAAGAAGCTTCAAGAAATTATTTCAATAATCATTAGTGAAACATTTTCGTTAAAATTCAAATAATTAGAACTTAGCCTATAGATCAAAGCTTTAACTTAACATGTTAATCAAATCATTGTTTAAAATTTCTTTTATAAATACATTTTAAGCATAGATTTATAAATAGAACTTTGATATTTAATGAAACTTCAAAATATTATAAAGCTATAATTATAGTACATTGAAAAACACCATATTGTGTAATGTAATTCAAATAGAGACCTGTCACAAGCTTTTTATTAAAGAGTATCAAAAGTTAACATAAGTACATTGCAAATCAAACAAAATCTATAAACCCTTGTGAGGGGATATGTCTAAAAAGAGTATTGATTCGTATTGCAGTTACACATGCAAAAATCATACAACTATACATATCGATCAAGTAGTATTCATATTTTAATTTTGAGTTATCGACCCCACAAGTAATTTGTTGTTTTTTTCAAAAATTGTTTAATTACTAGTTTACTAATCTTAAATTTTTTCAAAGAATTCTAATTTTAGATTTTGAAAGAGTCTGAAAATCTTATTTTAAAGTTAAAAGCTAAGGTAAGGTGATTGACTTTTCTACTTGTTTAAAATCTAACTTGAATTGTTTTAATCAAAACTTAAGCTCTTCTAAGTGATTCTTCTATTATAGTTGACAATTGGGGGTCTAATATTACTTATTATCTTCTGAGATATAAAAAATATTGGAGTTTCATATTATAGTTAAGTTTTCTTTATCCTGTAAAAACTCACAGCACTCTGTATTTCTCAATAAGATTGTGAATATTTAATGACAATATTCATATTCGAATAAACACTTGTGATTTAATCTCGTTGTGCTTCTAGTTTTCTTATGATAATTGTAGATTAAAGTGGATTTTAACAATTCAAATGGTTAGTTTGAATGTAAATTATATTTGGAAGGTCAATACATAAACAAAAACAATCACATGCTCAAGAATCTAACATGGATTCACTAGATTTAAAAACCAGCCCAAAGAAGTAAGAGATCACAGTATTATGCATGATTGAGAACAAAAATATACATTTCAATAGAATTAAACCAATTATTACTAGGAAAAGAATATAGAAAATTTGAGGGATGAATTCTTGCCCCCAGGTATTTGATCTCCCCACTTGATCTTCTATTTTGCTTGCTTCACACTCTCAGCCACTCTGACCACTAAAAAAATGAAAATCTAGGCTCTACAACAAGAAAACATAATTATCCGAACTCTGCCTATTCTCTTAAAACCTCAATATTGACCAAACTGTCGCCGAACCACTAAAAATGACATATGTCGGTGGGGAGTGTTGGGGCACCAAGGAGTGGTGTCAGGTCGCCCAACTGAGTCGTTGTAGCACTTGATCCAAGTGCTGCAATGTTCTATTTTAGAAATTTTGACTTTAATGGGACCTTTTTAGACGCTGAGGTACCTTATATTTGGTGTCAACACTATAATGTTGGCGTTAGGCCCTACATCTTAAGTGTTGAGCGCTAGGCTATGTTTTACTATATATTGCATGTATAGATAAAATGCTTTACATATGCTATGTTTTATTGTATTGCATGTATAGAAAAAATATCAAGGAAAGACATAAAAATGGCACAAAGGTGTAAGAAAAAACATTATATTACCACACACCATATTTTACACTTATAAAATTCTATCAAACTTATATATTACTTGCTTTCAATAATTTTAAATCCAAATTCATGCTCTCAAGCTTCTTGGGAGCTTTTCTTTCATTCATTGTTCTTTAAGAATATAATAAGTATACACAATTAAGTGCATACATATTATTAAAGAATTAAATCAATATTAACTAATAATATCCTAACATTATTTATATTAACATTCTTTTAATATAATTATCCTTAAACCACATTATATATTTTGAATAAAATAACTTTAATTAACAAGTATATATAAACATAATGATTCTTATTAACCAAATAATCATAATTTAGATATTCTTATTTTAAATGCTATACTCTAAATTTCAATCAAGGAAGCTTTTGATTCTTTAAGTTATGAATGATGATTGATATCATTTTTTTTTTAAGCTTAATCTCAAGCATTTGCTCATATGCTTGTGTATTTTAATATTTTAAACTTTGATCCCCTTTTTTTAGGATTGCTATATCTGGTTAAGCTTGTTTAATAATTTTGAATATCGGCTCCTTAATACTTCAAAATAATCATTTACTTCCCAATTATTTTTGAAAGTATTATAATTTAAATGGTATTATATTTTAATATGTTATTTGAATTGATAAGTATTAAATTTTTATATGCTTGTTTAGTTAATTTTATTTTAAATCAAATGTGCTTGGGTATTTAAGAATTTTTCCATTAAAGGAATTATTGATTGTAGTAAGTGGTTAGTTATTATTTAGTATTAATTTCAATGATTAATAATTCTTGGAACCACTTTTAATCAATTTATATTTAGGCTTCCCTTTATTTTCAAGTCTTAAATTTAGATAAAGTCATCACTTAAGAACAAATTCCCCCTCTTATATTTTTAACATGCTCAAAGCACAAATGTAAAAGTAAAGATACAAAATAAAAGTAAATAAGAATAATAGTAAATATGCTAAAAGATAATGAAAATAATGCAAGTAATGAACTACTATAACATAAGGAAAACAATATATGTAATGAAAGTACAGCAAGCCACAAGTTACATATATAAGAAAACACACTACTGAAACACCGTAGAAGAAATAACATAATAAAGTTCACAAAATCACATACAATACAAAGATTAAAAAACAAAAAAAATAAAAATAAAAATAAAATTCTCAATCATCATCCTCCATAAGTTGGGTCAGGGGGTGTTGTTCTAAAACTCAGAGGCATGAGAAATTAGATAGCATCAGCCCCCATGTTCACCTGAGTCCCTGACAATGTTGGGCTTAGTTGAAACTCACTTGGAACTTGTGCTGCAATTGATGTCCATCAATGTATTGGTATACCTTTTGCCCCAAGTCTTGTTATCGTCGCCACATAGCAACATACTCACTCATACCCTGAAGTCTTTCAGCCATAAAGCTGGCGGAAGATCTGGCACATGAATTAGAAGGGTAGGAGGAGCTCTCACCATTCTCCGTGGCCGCACTGTTGTAAGAAATTTCATACAATTTGGATTAGCAGATTAATTCTTATAGATTGAGATCATGTAATGTTATTTTTTATTAAGTTAAATTTATGAACTTTATTATTCGATTAAACACCCTTTACAAGTCTTAACTAATTTTCATATTATTTGGTTTAACATGTTTTCTATGCAGATTGATTTGGACCGTTCGCTCAGAGGATCTTAATTTTGTACTACCTCAAGAGGAGGAATGACAATTGTTCTCTATTTATTTTTTTTATTTTATTTTGAAAAGAAGGAGATTTTGAAAAGAGTTTTGATTTTGAAAAAGAAGACAAACAAATGCCAAATATTTAATCATTTAAATAATTGAATATGACATACAAGCAATATGTCGTCTCAAATATGAGAACATCACTTAATAATGGGTTTAATTATTCAAACTAAGAATTTTAGGATATTTGTTTGGTCTGCGAAAATACGAACAGATCTTTCCCTTATCTAATATGAAGATTAGATAGAGTTTAGTTTATCCGATTTACTAATCTCCTATATGCGTAAGCCCCTATAGTTAATTACTTCTTAAGTGATGGAGATAATTTAAGAAAATTCTCGAATAAGATTGATGTTTTGTTTTCAAGAATTTCAAAGTTTAGTTTCCATGATTGATTATAAGAATATCAAATGAGAAAAACTCAATATTGAACAGTTATTTCCGGATTCCAAAGAAATAATAAGTAGGAGATGTCGAAGATACCGAGGAAATCTCAGTGACATCTCAACTATGTTATAATTTGGCTTTATATTTTTTAAAGGAAAGTTATTTGTTATTTCAATTCTGCAATTTATTTAGAAATTAGGACTTATATTTTATGACATACAATCATGAAAAAACCTAAAAAGGGGTGAGGATTACGTCGTATTAGACAAACAACTCGGAATCCTAAAAATTTAAGACCTATATTGCACGGCATACAATCATGCAAAAGCATAAGAGGGTGTGAGGATTTACTTCAAACCAAATGAACAACCTCAGAATCCTAAAATTTATGTCAGAATCAACATCATGTGAGATAACGTCAATGGTTTAGTTGAGGATCATCCTTCGCTACGTGTTTCATCTTCTTTTGGATATCTCAAATATTAATACTTGATTAACCACAACACCACTTAACTTTATAAAGAAAATGCCTCGAGAAAAGAAGAAAATAATGCCTTGAAAGGCCTATTCTAAATTCTTATTATTATTTACTTATAGTTGTCCTACAAAACAAATTTAGGTTAGTGGGCATATAAAACATTTAACATGACAGAAGTGACTATTGAAAACTAATTAAATTTTATTTTATGCAACATCGATCAAAATCTCATTGTTCCATTATCGCGGTACTGCCGATAGTTTAGGATTTAGTTAGCCTAGAGAGATAGTTAAACCTACTAAGACCAGAAGACTTTTGTTAGCAACCATGGTTTATGTCATCTAAGAAGCCCTTAGAAATCCAAAAGGTTAATTATTATTTATTATTATTATTACTATTATTTTTTATTTTTATTTATATTTTTATTTTCTAAATTAAACCCATTTATATTATTTTTGAAGACATATATCCAAATTTAATATTATTATAACTTATAAGATCCCATAAATCATTTGGAAAAGTGAATATGATTCTTATAAACTCAACAATCACATTTTTTAGAAAATAGGAATGTTTTGTGAATTTTTATGAATTATTTTGTTGATTTTTTTTTTGTAATTTTTAAGATTTTAGATATTTTAACTTAAAATGACTTCAAAATAATGTAAAATAATTTTCATTAATGTATATTAAGTTGAAAAGCTTCATGTTTAAATTTTGTNAGAAAATAATTATGCAAAGTTTGATAACAAGGTAGACAATCTCATAAACATGATTTTAGCAGGTAGAACTCCTATCTGACCCATCCTTAAAAATCAAAGAAATTTGTGATTTTATGGGATTTCACGAGGTTCTGCGAACTTCAACTCTCGTGTAAGTTATCCTCATAATTAACTAGATAAGTTCTTACAAATTTTATCAAATGAATTTTACTGCAAAATAATCTCGTTATGTCGTAGCTTAAGAAAATTATCTTCATCCACATCTAATCTTAAGGTTTAGCTAAGAGTGAAGAGGGATTTACTTGCTTGTAATTAATATTTGAAGGAAATGTGGCCAAACCAATTGTCTTCTTCTTAGGAAAAAAATACTCAACATCATCATAAATTTCTGTTTTATTAATAGAGAATATCTATAAATAATTCAACATTCTGAACTCTTTACCACCATGAGTGAATGTAATGCACTAGTGCATGGTGGAAGGTACCACTCATACTCATTTAGCCAATGATGCTTTAACAAAATATAAAATAATTTGTTGGCATCAATAAAACAAAACTTGATTTTGTCTAGCTCACCAAACTATAAAAGTCGTGTGATCAATCATATGCATTTTTAACTTTTCTCATTCAAATAAAATAACATCAACTTGGATTAAACTAACTTCTAGTATTCAAAGACAAGAGCTCAAGTATACTAATATTTATAATGATGGTTGAGACCAAGAGTTGACCAAGATATGGTCTAAAGTACTATAGTAGAGTAATTCAATATCATACAAAGATCTATTATGATTTTTTTTTTTGAAAGAATACAATCATTCATTAGAGCAAAGATACTACTTCAACTTTACTTTAGCAAAATAAGCTTGAAAAATCTCAAGCTTAAGCAATGCCTAAAAAAAATTATNAAGAAAGGTATATTTGTAAAATCCTTCTTTATACTTCAACCACTTCTACCTAGGTTGGAAATATTTTTAAGGGTTTATCTTCAGTTGATTAACAATTTGGCTTGATTAGTTGAGTTTCATTACTTCTATTTCTTTCAGTTCGTGAGTGAAAAGGTAATTGGGTTATTTTTGTAAATTTAAAGGAACTTACAAATGAACCTCAAAACTAACTTTAAATTTATAAAATTTTGCAGTGTTTTTTTATATGTTTCATTTAAACAATTCATTATAAATTTTAGTGATTTTGAATTATATAAGTTCATTTTGAAGTTCCTAAAGTAATAAAGGTAATTTTGCAATTTTGACATCTTCAAATCTAGGGTCTGTAAATTTAGTGGGGATTAATAAGATTGTAGTTACACAATATTACTCATAGATAATTTCATCTCTTTAAGATATCTCATTAATATGCGTTTCTTTGATTGCACCAACTCATATTTTACCATAAGTTGACAAATTTGGTTGGTACTTATCCACATAAGAGTCTTTTTGGCATATTTGGAGAAGTTTTATGAACATATTATTTCGGTAATACGGGGAAGGTACTTGATTTGCATCTCTCTTTTCATTTTAGACCAACTAGTGATTTTGTTTTTTCTCTCATACTAAAGAAGACACTTCAAGTTTTTCCACCATAATGAAGCATTCTTTCTAAGCTTGTTGACTGTTAATTTAACTCTTTTGTCTTGGGGAACAACTTTATATTTAAAAATCAATTTCACTTATTAAAGTTACTTGATAAACTCATATAGAGCCAATAGTACCGTCAAAATCTAATAAATCCATTTTTACGCTATGATCGTAGTTTCTTCTATGATATTTCATGCCAAATCACTAGAACATTGATTTTTTATCATTAGAAACTTGCAAATTATAGAGATTCACTTCATCCAGTCAATTAAATGATTCATCGTTACGATTGTGGATGACATCAACAAATTATATTCTTTCAAAGATGACAAGCCTCTATTTTAGTTAGAGGAATTCTTGTTACATATCCCCTATATTAATTTCCCAAACACTTCGTTGAGGCTTTTTCCTTGGCGACATAAAACTCTTTTCTTTGGATCAGGGTTTCAGAAGATGTAGGATTACAAATTAAAGTTTGGTCGACTTATGTTTTTGGTGATAGGTGTCACAACGGATTTTTAGTGCCGGTAAATAGGTTTGATTATGAAAGTTTAGCGTTAGGTTTATTTGTTATGGTAATAATGATTGGGGTGTGGTGGGACACACACACATGTATATAGATTTAGGCCAAGAAATACAAATTTCTAAGAATTTAGGATTTTTCAGACTCTGATACCAGATAATACTCTTCTAGGGCACCCGAAAAGTACTTTGAGATGCGATTTAGCAATGATGTGATTGTTGAATAACAAGGGAATGATATACAAGACTTAGATGACATTTTGATGGGTTGGTGTTTATATGTTTCTATCTTGACTAAAGGATAACCACAAAATAGCATAGTACGGATGTCGAGGAGGTTCACCACATATTCATGTACTATCTACCGACACACAACTTTTAAAAGAAAATGAAACAATACTTCTTAAGGTAGAAATCAGAGATACAATCTCCAAAGCACATAACAAAGCCAAAAGTCTCTCAAAACCAAAAAATAAACATATAAATAGTCTTCTCTCTATGAGTAAACCTAGTTAGAAATAAAATAATAGGACATAAAACTTGAAAAGGAAAATAATTATGCAAACTTTGATAACAAGGTAAACAATCTCATAAACATAATTTTAGCAGGTAGAACTCCTATCTGACCCATCCTTAAATAAAAAAAAATTGTGATTTTATGGGATTTCACAATGTTCTGCGGACTTCAACTCCCGTGTAAGTTATCCTCATAATTAACTTGATGAGTTCTTACAAATTTTATCAAATGAATTTTACTGCAAAATAATCTTGTTATGTCGTAGCTTAAGAAAATTATCTTCATCCACATCTAGTCTTAAGGTTTAACTAAGAGTGAAGAGGGATTTACTTGCTTGTAATTAATATTTGAAGGAAATGTGGCCAAGCTGATTGTCTTCTTCTTAGAAAAAAATACTCAACATCATCATAAATTCTTGTTTTATTAATAGAGAATATCTATAAATAATTCAACATAATGAACTCTTTACCACCATGAGTGAATGTAATGCACTAGTGTATGGTGGAAGGTACCACTCATACACATTTAGCCAATGATGTTTTAACAAAATATAAAATAATTTGTTGACATCAATAAAACAAAACTTGATTTTGTCTAACTCACCAAACTATAAAAGTCGTGCCATCAATCCTATGGGTTTTTAACTTTTCTGATTCAAATAAAATAACATCAACTTGTATTAAACTAACTTCTAGTATTCAAAGACAAGAGCTCAAGTATACTAATATTTATAATGATGGTTGAGACCAAGAGTTGACCAAGATATGGTCTAAAGTACTATAGTAGAGTAATTTAATCTCATACAAAGATCTATTATGATTTTTTTTTTTTTTGAAAGAATACAAACATTCCTTAGAGCAAAGACACTACTTCAACTTTACTTTAGCAAAATAAGCTTGAAAAATCTCAAGCTTAAGCAATGCCTAAAAAAATTATTAAGCTCAAGAGATAGCATCAAATCATTATAAACATGCAATAAAATTGGATGTCTTTTCAAATAGCTACACATTATAATATATTTTGAGTTAGAAAATTTAAAAAAAAAATTAATTTATCATTTTTAAGATTAGCCTAAACAATAGGTTCATTAAGACCTTGAGTAACTTTTTTCTTACTTTTCTATTGAGCTATAGGCTTAGGGTTAAGGTTGAAGAGGTTTTCCATTTTTAAATAAGCTTATTGAATTTTATTTGAGGGTTAACATTTTGAGTTATATCATAATCGTAATGACATTATAAAATTCTTGAACTTCTTGTACTTCTCTAAAACTAGTGGCAAATGACAATTTTTTTATTCTGTTTACTTTTAAAGTGTAAATTATTTGGGATCTCACTATAATTTTAGTTAAAAAAAACATTAGTTAGAGTTTGACAAGATTTTATTGCTTCATTATACATATTAATATCAAAAACATATATTATATAGATCGAGACAAAAAAGTTAATGAAAAGATAATTGATTTATTTCATTAATATCAAATTATATAGAATTTAGTATATAATACATATCATCATGTATAACAAATCCATCAAGTAGGAATTAGAAAGAAAAAATTAATCAAAAATATTAATATAGACCCTACCTAAACTCAAAGCATATTGAATGCCTCTACTTTACCTTTGAAAACTACTTATCTAACATTTTATTTTATTATTAAACATTTTTATAAAGTTAGACTATATGGTGGCAAATTCTTTGAGAATATATTTTAGTTAGGCATCTCGTCTTTCTTAAATCTTTTATCCTTATTACTAATCAACTTGATATCAAGATTCTTCTTGCCCTTTNAACTATATGTTGGCAAATTCTTTGAGAATATATTTTAGTTGGGCATCTCGTCTTTCTTAAATCTTTTATCCTTATTACTAATCAACTTGATATCAAGATTCTTCTTGCCCTTTGGATTACTCAAATCCTTTTCATTCCACATCATTGTTATCTTGATGAGTTCTCTAAAATTCATCTCCATGTTACTTGGGAAGGCTCTATGCTATGTAGATTTTAGTTGTCATGATAATTAGTTAATCCACACCTTGATGTTTGAAATAAAAAATTATTGCCCCAAAATAGAGTTCTCTTGCTTTTTGATGGTTGAAATGAAATTTTTGTCAAAGAAAAAGAAGATTGTTAGCGTGATCTAAGATAGATAACCTTTTAGCATTACATCATATGCTTTGTTTATGGTTAAAATTCCTTTAGCAAAAAGTTAAGGGTTAATAAGATCTAAAAGTTTATTGAAAGTATAAGAGATCTTACATTGCTTTTTAAATCTCTTAAGAAAATTAATGTGACTCCCCTAGCCTAAATTATACATGTTTCTGTAAAAATTTTGATCATATTCAAAAAGAGAGGTGATACTCTACATTTGATTGTTTCTTGGTTGCTGTGTCAAATTTGAACTCTTATAAATATACTTTAAATTTATTATAAACAAACATAGATGTAAGGTACCTCTAATATTGGCTCAATTAATTATGTGGAACTTAACTTCTAATGTTATGATTTAATTAAGTAGTTGCTTAAGTAGATTCTAAATCAGACTTAAGGATTCGTCACTTTAAAGTATCATACTTGTTCACTCACCCATAGAGGAAACAGGAGGTAGGATCTATGAGTCATGTTATTATTCTCCCTATTATTAGAACCTTTTTCATTCCTTTTATGAGAAGGAGAATGGTTATAACCTCATTATAAAGCCTTACATCTAGTGAATTAATCACTTCATGACCTCCCAAGGTCTAAAAGATATATAAAAAAGAGAAATGTTAACCTAAATATTAATCTAACCCTATTTTTCTTAACCTATATAGTATAGGGCACCAATAATCTAACCCTTAAATTTTTTCTTACTGCTTGGGAACATATAATGTCCTAAGGCTTCTTCATTATAATGAAAGTTCTCTTTATTGACTAGGAAGACCAAGGACCACCTTGAAGTGAGAGGCTTTGTTAGCTTATACATCTGTAATACTAATTGTTGGGATAAAAGAAGTGTTTAGCCTTATTTTTTTGGAATATATTTCTTGTTCTCTACCAAGTAAATGAGGAGGAAAGTCTAAAAAACATAATTCCAAACCTACATAGGGAGAAACTTCATTATAAATATTTTTCATTTATTATAGTCTATAATAGAGAGGACGGTTTAAATCATCATTATACGACAACTAGTGCACTAATATCAACAAGTTGAAGTCATTGGCCAATATTTAGGTCATGAAACATAAGACCATGTGTTATCCTTCATCCATACAACTTGAGTTGAGTATGGAAATAGAATTGAAAAGTACTTATGTCAAGCTAAACTATTATAGCAATTCAACTAGAGCTAAACCTTAGTTAATGAAAGAGGATTTTATCTCTTTATTCCTTACTTTATAATTATTTTTGACCCTCAGGAACCTAGAGTGGAGGCATATTCCCAGCTGAGGGTAGTAAGCAATTTTTATCATCGTTATATCTAATACCCCATATAAGTTTAAGCTACCTAATAATGATAAGAGTCTTCTTCATCTATACTTGAACCGCACTTTACTTCTTATAGTGGCCCCACCTACTAGCTCAAGAAGAGGGAGTTCCATACAACTTCTTCCTTTGGAGACTCATTGCGATGACTCCAACTTTATGCGCTTCTTCTTCCTCCCACTCTTAAAAAGGATAAAAGAAATGTCAAATTTAGGCAGACACCCATATGCATTAACTACTCTCAAGTGTTAAAAGAGGAAGCCCATCAGTTAATACGAACCAACAAAGCTAGATCTTAAAGTGATTATGAGGCATTTCAATATCAATGGAATAAATCCCAACATGCTCTATTAAAGGGATGTTTTGCATGGTAGCCATCATTTGTTGTATAACATCCATTTTTTTCATCATTTTCTCCATCTAGGTGACCAAATGATGAATGCAGACATAATGTCCTTGAATTATGTTAAGAAATATTGAGACTGACCTAACAGGTATCGTTGTTGATATTATCTTATTGCTTCTCGCTAGTTGGATAACTTGAGTTATGGGGCACATTGTCATGAGTTTCTACCATAAATACAAAAACATTCCTCTAAAGAGTACTTCCTATTGATTAAATCATTTTTAATGATATAAATACTAATAAAAGAGAATTTGAAAGTTTTTAGTGAGTATGAGGTCAACACTTATTTGGCATAGTCTTAATGCAAGACTTTGACGCAAAATGATAGATTTTACAAAGACAAGTATGAATATCTCAAGTGGATTGAGTCACCTAAATCTAAGGTATGCAATTGCACGGGCAACCAATGTTAGCACTATAGCTCACGTTCCTAGTGGTTATTATAAGGTGTTGGTTAATGAGATTGTTTATTATTAGCATAGCGGTATAATATACCGAGTAGTATGTTAAGCTACTAAACAATTATATAAAAACCTTAACAAAGTAAGATTATTTATATTAAAATCATGAATTATCAACTATCACCGAATGCTACAAATAACTGACATCGGATAACCCTTAATACTGTTTCGAGAATTTGCGAACATTGGCTCTTTGTTATTTTATAGTTTAGACATTGAACGACTCTACGCTGCCAATAAGTAAATGTAAATCATCAGCTAAGCCCGGAGAAGACACCCAGAGCACAACCCGAGTTTGAAACCGTCCGTTCTTCTTGGCAAGTGGCAAATAACCGATGGTCAAATATTATGGTCAACTCCATCCGTGCACGTAGCTATTATGTGTAGTTAAATAACCATGGTTAATCGTGGCCATCATGTACGCTAAAATCGGCGAGGAAGAGGGACGACAGAAGCTAACGGAGGCGGAGAAGAAAACAGGACGGGCAGGATAATTCTACGCCACGCCCTCAAATCCGTCTTGGTTCATCTCTTGAGGAACTTCCTCTTTTATCTGCCTGCATAATAATCGAACCCTATTTTCTGTAGCTGTCGCCCGCCCCGTTAGGATCATAATCCCTCTTCCTCTTCCTGGGGAAGCTTTATTTTTTATTTGGAATAGCCGATTACAGGCATTGCAGGCTCCGCATCGCTGGCGATATTCTGTGCTGCGCAGCTATGAGCAGAATAACTCTCAACAATCTGTAGCATGGGATTGAAATCTTCGGGCGGGATTGCAACCCTGCATCCAACCGGAGCTGCGACTGGCGATTGTGCCGGACTTGGGGATTGATACGACCAGGAAAAGGTCGTGGTATTGATATTCGATCCTATTATTTGGTGCCGATCGGATGGTGGGGATGCACTGATTNACATTCCTCTAAAGTGTACTTCCTATTGATTAAATCATTTTTAATGATATAAATACTAATAAAGGAGAATTTGAAAGTTTTTAGTAAATATGAGGTCAACACTTATTTGGCATAGTCTTAATGGAAGAGTTTGACGCAAAATGATAGATTTTACAAAGACAAGTATGAATATCTCAAGTGGATTGAGTCACCTAAATCTAAGGTATGCAATTGCACGGGCAACCCATGTTAGCACTTAGCTCACGTTCCTAGCGGTTATTATAAGGTGTTGGTTAAAATCATGCCATTGCACCTAAATCTAAGCTCAAGATTATTTATATTAAAATCATGAATTATCAACTATCACCGAATGCTACAAATAACTGACATCGGATAACCCTTAATGTTGTTTCGAGAATTTGAGAACATTGGCTCTTTGTTATTTTATAGTTTAGACATTGAACGACTCTACGCTGCCAATAGTAAGTAAATGTAAATCATCAGCTAAGCCAGGAGAATTCACCCAGAACGCAACCCGAGTTTGAAACCGTCCGTTCTTCTTGGCAAGTGGCAAATAACCGATGGTCAAATATTATGGTCAACNGCTCTACGCTGCCAATAGTAAGTAAATGTAAATCATCAGCTAAGCTCGAAGAATGCACCCAGAGCTCAACCCGAGTTTGAAACCGTCCGTTCTTCTTGGCAAGTGGCAAATAACCGATGGTCAAATATTATGGTCAACTTCATCCGTGCACGTAGCTATTATGTGTAGTTAAATAACCATGGTTAAGCGTGGCCTTCATGTACGCTAAAATCGGCGAGGAAGAGGGACGACAGAAGCTAACGGAGGCGGAGAAGAAAACAGGACGGGCAGGATAATTCTACGCCACGCCCTCAAATCCGTCTTGGTTCATCTCTTGAGGAACTTCCTCTTTTATCTGCCTGCATAATAATCGAACCCTATTTTCTGTAGCTGTCGCCCGCCCTGTTAGGATCATAATCCCTCTTCCTCTCCCTCTTCCTCTTCCTGGGGAAGCTTTATTTTTTATTTGGAATAGCCGATTACAGGCATTGCAGGCTCCGCATCGCTGGCGATATTCTGTGCTGCGCAGCTATGAGCAGAATAACTCTCAACAATCTGTAGCATGGGATTGAAATCTTCTGGCGGGATTGCAACCCTGCGTCCAACCGGAGCTGCGACTGGCGATTGTGCCGGACTTGGGGATTGATACGATCAGGAAAAGGTCGTGGTATTGATATTCGATCCTATTATTTGGTGCCGATCGGATGGTGGGGATGCACTGATTGGCCGGTGCGGAGCCATGGAGGAGGATGTGGGAAGCAAGGAGGATGGATCTGCTGGCGGGCAAGCGGGAGGAGCGTATATTTCTGCTTCTTCTTCTGCTTGGACGCCGCTCATAGGTGCTTTCAGCTCTTATGATGTCTCCGGTATTAACTCCTCGTCTTCTCTCAAGTCAGACAGTATTGNTCAAGAAAAGGTCGTGGTATTGATATTCGATCCTATTATTTGGTGCCGATCGGATGCTGGGGATGCACTGATTGGCCGGTGCGGAGCCATGGAGGAGGACGCGGGAAGCAAGGAGGATGGATCTGCTGGCGGGCAAGCGGGAGTAGCGTATATTTCTGGTTCTTCTTCTGCTTGGACGCCGTTCATAGGTGCTTTCAGCTCTTATGATGTCTCCGGTATTAACTCCTCGTCTTCTCTCAAGTCAGACAGTATTGNTCCTTTTTCTCTTCCCGGGGAAGCTTTGTTTTTTATTTGGAATAGCCGATTACAGGCATTGCAGGCTCCGCATCGCTGGCGATATTCTGTGCTGCGCAGCTATGAGCAGAATAACTCTCAACAATCTGTAGCATGGGATTGAAATCTTCGGGCGGGATTGCAACCCTGCATCCAACCGGAGCTGCGACTGGCGATTGTGCCGGACTTGGGGATTGATACGATCAAGAAAAGGTCGTGGTATTGATATTCGATCCTATTATTTGGTGCCGATCGGATGGTGGGGATGCACTGATTGGCCGGTGCGGAGCCATGGAGGAGGATGTGGGAAGCAAGGAGGATGGATCTGCTGGCGGGCAAGCGGGAGGAGCGTATATTTCTGGTTCTTCTTCTGCTTGGACGCCGCTCATAGGTGCTTTCAGCTCTTATGATGTCTCCGTTATTAACTCCTCGTCTTCTCTCAAGTCAGACAGTATTGGGGCTATCGTCAGGAGGCCTGTAAGTTGTTACCCATATCAGCAGCTTTAACTTTTTCCCATGTGCTTTGCCTGTTATTGCTGTTATTTCAATGGAAAAGAGAAAAAAGGAGAGGTTTTGCTGATTGCTGATTGCTGCATAATAATTTTTGTTCTTGACTTGACAAATTTCCATGGCACATATTGCAGCTTGATATTCATGCGATGTTGATTAAAAATTGGATCCTAGTCCGCATGCGGGAAAGTGCTACAATTGCTTTCCTCTCTTTAATGACTGCCGTGAGCCCTCACTATAGGATGAAACATTGCCATTGAAATTAGGAAAATAATAAAACCATCAGGGTAGTGGCAGATAGAAATATTATAGAGAATTGTGTTTCAGAGGAAGGGAGAAAGAAAATGGATAGACTTATAAAACTAATGATAATTTATGCTTTAGGAAAGTATAACATTAGATTTTTTTTAACATATCATGTGTGTATCAGTAGTTTGAATTACTTGAGGAGCCGTTTTTGTTAATAAGAAGAAGAAAGTTGTAAGCCCAACATTTCAAATATAGACAGGCCTTTTATGAAGCGTTCAATTCCTTGCCTAGCTTAGAGAAATGACGTAGAAAGAGAGATTTTTTTTTCATTCAGAAGATTTATCTTATGACTGCAAGTATTACTATTATCTTACTCCAGAACTGACATGATATTACATTAATATATTAATTATGTTATAGAGTGTGGAACAAAAGAAGACCAAAGCGAAGCTTTACACACTAGCGGTCAAAATAATTTTACATCCAAAAGCTAAAAGTTATGGGTGAGGGTCACATCAACCATTGTTTCTACACTAACATAATTGTCTAATGTAAGACTGAAGCCAAAACTCTCACGTGACTTAACAAAACTTTTCCTCACATGAGATCTCTCCATATTGTCTTACATGGAANATTTTTTAATAAAATGATCAACTTAAATAAAAAATTAATCTCAATTCTCAAAACATAAAGCAAAACTATAGAATAGTTTGAAGTGCAGCTGAACTTCTCAATATCTGGTGCTTCATACACCTTCTTTGGATTCCAATAATAAAAATTGTTCCAAAATTTGATCATATCCCAACTGAAATTCTAAATCAGCAATCTTGAAATCCAAACTGTAAAATCAATAGAAACACAAGGGCCACCATTTCAATCAAGAGTAGGGCACGATCTCTTTTATGATGTAATTAATTATAAGAGTTTACCTTTATAGGAAATTTGTACCCCAAAATAAAATAAATCATGTCATACCCAGATAAAGCATGAAAAAAATCTCTAGCATCATAGACCGAGTCTTGTAAGCTTTATTTTGTGATTAAATCAACTAATGGATAGTATTTTAATCTCTCGATGTGATATACTATTTTTGATATCAAATTTTATCATAAAAATGAGAAATTTCAACTCCTATGTGGCCCACATTCCTTAGCAAGTGCATCTTTTTATATTGAAACTTCATCAATTATCATAACTTCAACTTCAAAGAAGTTTGGCTGAGATGACATATGTTATTGGTAATCATAATATCAAGCAAAAAAGTTAGCAAGTCCTGAGGACATGAAACTCCTTGATATGGCAAATATCTGCAAAATAAAAAAATAAATAAATAATAAACATACTAAGCGGAAGTGTAAGAAAATACAAGTAGGACAAACCAATGATACTAAACAATTAATCACAATTTACACGTAAACTCTTCCATTAATTCATAAATCAAGCACAAATAATGAGGCGCCAATAAAGATATGGTCCAACTCAGAACACATTCTACATAAATCTTACAGCAAAATTATGGTCTTATTCCAATTATAAATCATATGGATCTCATCGCAAAGCAAAAAAATTTCATATATTCTTTCATGGCCTCTAAGAGCAGAAAGATCTCAGAGATGAAGCATCTTACTCTTACCCTTTAACCAATTAGAAGACCAAAATATCCTTCACCCAGGGGTTTTTTTCCATCTGAGCAAATCTCATTAAGAAAATATATCCATATACCATTTATCTTGTAAAAGTACTAAACAACCTT
>JXCR01060484.1:9909-30199 GCA_002079205.1 Phalaenopsis hybrid cultivar
GATTTTGCCTAGGGAGGACACCCATTTTGCTAAGGCACTGCGCGCGAATAAATTGCATGAGATTTAATATATATATATATATATATATACATATTAATAAAAAAAATGAATCCTCCTTTTTCCTTTTAAAGCCCTAAATCCCTAAACTCACGCACCCGAGCTCTGCCTCCCTTTCCCTCTCCCGTTCGCGTGTCCCGCTCTTCCCTTTCTCGCTCTCGAGTCGATCGAGCCCTTCTCCTCTACGCGAGGGAGAGTTGACTTCTCATTCGTCCTTGCCCGACACTTTCTGCTTGAGACTCTCCTTCCCGAAGCTGCGTCTGCTTCTATGAGCTGCGATTTTCCTTTCTTGATAGGCTGACTTTCTCTTCTTCCCGATGCCTCTCTCGCTGCCACTCGACTCGCCACTTGGTCCTGGGCACTTCGGTTGCCTCGCCTGCGATAAGGCAGAGGGGAGCGTTCTTTTCTTCTTTGACCCGATTCGAGTACCGGGGGGAGGGGGGATGGTTTCATTCTTTTTCTTTCTCTTCTCTGCCTATAAATACAGTTTCTTTTGGGTTTTGTGGTTGTTGAAAATTTCCTAAGGAGAGGGGAAGTGGAGAACTTTGCTTTTGGAGGATTTTAGAAGGAAGATTTCTGTGGGAGCTTTACATTTGCATTAGGAAGGTATCTCTTCTTCCTCCCTTTTTTCGGTGCCTTGTTTCTTTTCGGTTTTCTCTCTACCGAGCCACTGAGCATGACTCTGTTGGATGGTACAACATGCTAATTTAATTCACTTTCATGTATTTTGAGATATTCGCCTTAGGAACATGTGAAGGATAAAAATGTGAGCATGTTCTAGGAGTTAGACTTGATTACTTGCTTAAAGTGGTGAAGCTATGACATGTTTCTATTTATCGTAGCATATTTCTATGAGAAGCAAATCAGAAATATTAGAATGTGGTTTTGAGACAATGGTAGCTCCTCTTGTAAGCATGTTGAGATATGTATCATGAAGCTTTTCATTTATTCTTATCTAGCATGAGACATTGAAATGCATGCTAGGAAGAAGTTTATATTGATTTGAAAAGGCTCTTTAGCTGTTCTTATTTGAAGCATGTGGTGGCCCTATGTTTTTGATATTTTGAAGGCATGAATGTGTTTTTTTTTCTAGCTTTTATTGTGGCCTGATTTTGAGCCTTAGCTGCGGCTTGATTTTTTGGCCCATGCTGGTTTTCGGTTTTCTCAAGGTTGACTGGGTTTGGATTTATTGTCATAAACTGCATTTGTAGCTTATAAAATTTTGGTTTCTAGCCTCCATTGGGGCTCGATTTCACCTTGAAAGGGCATGGGATGTTGGTTTTGTTGGGGCTTGGCTTTTGGTTTTAGTTAAAACATTGTTCTAACTGTTTAAGCTTCATGTATGGGCTTTGAAGGGTTTGCTTTTGGCTTTGTTCAGGGGCTCGGTTTGCTTGCCTTGGCTCCCGTCCGAGAGCCTGCTTTGTCCTTATTCGAGAGCTGTTATCTGGTTTTGATGGATTGGTTTGGAAGTTTATAAGGCCGCAGTTTGATGTTTGCTTGGTTCCTAGCAGTGGGTTTGTGATGTGGTTGAATCAGCCTCCCCCTTTGGTCCTAACCGTGAGCTCACCAATGAGATTTTCTCCTCTTGCAGTCCTTACCCGTGAGGCCTATTGAAAGTTGTTTGGTGTGATTTGGTCCTTCTTGCTAGGCTTGAATGACTCGAATGTTATTAATGAATCAAGTTTGACATCCCAAAAAATTATAATCACTTTAGTTATCCTCTTATGTATGTCGAGGAAGCATAGTAGCCACTGGTGGTTCTTTTGGTTGCCTCGGTCGTGAGCCTTAACAGCTCCTTCCTTTTTGGTCGCCTTAGCCGTGAGCCTTATTTGTTGTTCCTTGGGTTGCCTTTGGTCGTGGGCCTTAGCAGTTGTTCCTTGCTGCCCTGAGTCGTGAGCCTTAGTAGTTGCCTTCCNATTCTTTTGGTTGCCTCGGTCGTGAGCCTTAACAACTCCCCCTTCCTTTTTGGTCGCCTTAGCCGGGAGCCTTATTTGTTGTTCCTTGGGTTGCCTTTGGTCGTGGGCCTTAGCAGCTGTTCCTTGCTGCCCTGAGTCGTGAGCCTTAGTAGTTGCCTTCCCTTGTGGGTTCCCTTGGCCGAGAGCTTTAACTGCTGTTCATCTCTTTGTATTGACCTCGACGGTGAGCATTTATTTGGTTATATGGGAAGATTTTATGCTTATTTGATATATGAGGCTATTGATTAAATTGAAAGTTGGAAGATTCCTATTTCTTGCATGAGTTTGGGAGTTCTAGTGGTGGTATTCTCCGAGTTATTTTTTTTTCCTTTCGTGTAGTTTGGGAGATTNTCCTTGGCCGAGAGCTTTAGCTGCTGTTCATCTCTTTGTATTGACTCCGGCCGTGAGCATTTATTTGGTTATATGGGAAGATTTTATGCTTATTTGATATATGACTATTGATTAAATTGAAAGTTGGAAGATTCCAATTTCTTACATGAGTTTGGGAGTTCTAGTGGTGGTATTCTCCGAGTTATTTTTTTTTCCTTTCGTGTAGTTTGAGAGATTTTTAAGTCTCATTTTGGAAAAGCATTTGGTGGACTTGATCAATCCTACTCCTTTGGGGTTTGAAAAAAAAAAAATCAGCGCGAAGTGCCCCTTTATGTTTGTTAGGAAAGACCTTGAGCCATACTTTTTCAGGTCTTTTCGATAGGAGTTTTGAAAACTGATCTATTCTCATTTTTGGTGTTTTAGATGGATCAGTGCCTCCTCTCTCTCACCTCATTTTTGTTCTTTTCTTTCCTTGCTTCTTGGCCCGTTTTTTTTTACGCTTATGTCCGATGCATAAGTGTCCACGTATAGCCTTTTGCTATACGTAAAACCATCAATCAAGGTCGCAAGTAGTCGTTTTGGGGCGTACGGGGGTGATGATAAAGATACACCGAAGATAGAGCAGAAAGATGCCCTATCCTATAACATCAAGATCCAGATATTTGATGAACAATAGGATAACAGTATTCTTCTCCGGCATAAGTCTAACGGGAGTTGGCTCGAACCTCCTCAGGTTGACAGTCCCACGCCCGATAGTGTAATCGACTCGTGGACAACAAAAATTTCTAAAAAAAAGTTTTGATAAACCCTTTTCAAGTAAAAACATACTTTTCTACGAAACAAAAATTGATAACTCTTCTTTGCATGTTTAAAATTTGTATGCATGTTAAAAGCATAAAACATACTTTAAAGCTGGTTGTCCACCTGACGAATACCTGTTTAGGCTGGGAAGTAGCCCTCTAGGTGAGGCCCAAGACACACTTCTAGACGAGTGACGGTTCTATACATTTGGATGACCGAGTAGCCTTCGCGGACCCTCTAGTATAAATATATATCTTAGCCTAGCCCCATACGAGTGCTTGCGGTTCCCCTCACCCGAACTTTTTTTTTGTTTTATCGAAGCTTTGGGACAGGGCACTCATGTTACTTTTTCTTTCTTTCGGGATTTCTCCAAGATTTTTGAGGATTTTTTTTCTTTTCTTTTACTTGAGTCTTTTCTCGTTGATTTTCTCGAGTTTTCTGTCATGAGTCGTTATTACACTCTTCTTCGGATTTCCTGGACGACGTTTCTTCCAAACTTCACTTTTTGCGATGTATTTAAACTTGCTATACTTGAGGAACAACGGATCTTACGGGCGTACAAGTTTGCTTTACATTTTACATCACTTCATTTTTCTGTTTTTACCTGCTACTGTTCTTTCTGTACAACATGTTATATTTTTTCTGTTTCTACCTGCTACTGTTCTTTCTGTACAGCATGTTATACTTGTCCTGTTTCTACCTGCTACTGTTCTTTCTGTACAACATGTTATTTTTTTCCTGTTTCTATCTGCTACTGTTCTTTCGGTACAACATGTTATACTTTTCCTGTTTCTACCTGCTACTGCTCTACATGCATCCTATTGTTTGTCCTGTGTTGCACATTTTATATTATATAGCTTTAAACATGTCTTCTTTTATATAGGACGTTTAGAGGACTATTACCATAGGGTCGTTTGATTTGACATCATAACTGGACACCCTAGAAAACCTAAACTCGTCACGTCGAGGAGCTTGGAGCTAGCGCGACGGGCAGCACGACCATCTTCAACAGCAGAACGTCTTCCCCAGCTAAACCATTCTTTTCCTAGAAATTAAACAACAAGCCATAGGATTTCGAGGTAGTCTGCTTAGCGCGACATAAATCCTCACTTTATCTTTTAGGCCTTTGCATAGCCAGACTGTGCAGTTTAAGCCCTAACTTGTTCTAAGTTCCTAGGTTGTCGTCCGATACGACATAAATCCTCATATCTTCTAGGCGACTTGTGTGACCGTGTCACGCAAGTATAAACCCTAATTAAATAAAATTGACCGAATGAAACAATCGAATAATTACTCCTCGAAATTGATGCCAAACCATAAGATAGACTGAGAAGTCACCGAGGTTCGCCTCCGGATCTACGACCTCCCCTAGTTCTTTCTCATTTGAATTCCTCAACAATGTTCCAGATTCGAGCCTTTCCCCTTTCACACCTTTTCGTCCGATTTCGTTGAAAGTCCTATCCTTTTGAATTTTTTGAAGATAGTATTCCCTGATTTTTATCGAGAGTTTTCTTAAATGATTTCGCTCATTTAAGATGTAATTAACTATAGGGGCTTGCCCTTATAGGAAACTTTTCCGAACCCAGCCTAAAATAAACCTTATTTAATACACAAGCCTAAAATAAACCCTATTTAATTCTGTGTATAAAATAGGGGAACTTGTCGGCAAATAAAATGGTTTCGCAGACCAAATGAATGTCATATATTTCTTAGTTTATTTGATCGAGCCTCATCCTCAAGTCTTGTGTTTATCCCTCGGGATAAATACAAGATTTGAGGTAGAACGCTCTTTCATTTAAACTGTGAAAAATATGAGGTTAGTTTGATTTCATATTTTTCTAAAATTATACGTATATATGTAAATTAAAACGTCATTCCAAAGCGGGGAACGATATTTCAATTCCGGTGACCGACAGCTTCTTACGGGCAACCCCCCAACTTTAACCAACTTTACTTTTTAGCGCCGACAGAGGGATGGATTGACTTTTGGAGGATATAGAGACATTGGGGTAAATGTAGACTTACCGAATTATGAGGGGAGAATGTATCCGAATGGATTCATTGAGTGGTTGCAGACTTGGGAGAATTTTTGAGTATAAAGAGGTACCAGCTGATAGGAGGGTGACGCTTGCTGCCATAAAGCTAAAGGACATTTGGAGTACATAGAGATATGGGGGTAAAGGTAGGCTTATCAGATTTTGAGGGGAGAATGAATCCATATGACTTCATTGAGTGGTGCAGACTGTTGAGAGAATTTGTGAGTATAAGGAGGCGCCAGTTGATTGGAGGGTGAAGTTGTTATAAAACTGAAGAAAAGTACCTCTTTGTGGTGGGAGAATTTAAAGAGAGTGAGACAGAGAAAATGTAGGAATAAGATCACTATTTGAGAGAAGATGATGAAGATTCAGATGAAGTTTTACCCTCACACTACCGTCAGGACATATTTTTGAGGCCACATCACTTACATCGGAGAGAATTGTCAATATAGGAGTTCATAGTAGAGTTTGAGCAACTCCTGCTAAAATGTGAGCTAAGGGAGATAGCCAAGTATTTGTGATGTTTGAAGTCAGCCATTAGCCATGTCGTTCAACTACAACCTTATTGGTTATTAAGTGATGTTCAAATTTTGGCCCTGAAGGCGGAGAAAGAGCAAAAGCAGATTAGGACCCCGTGGTCATTCAAACAATTACCCATAGCAGGAGGAGCCAGTAGTACACTTGAATGAGGTGTAAAAATTGCCAAGAAAGATGATAGAGCTGATTAGAGTGGGAAGAACCCCATGAGGAGCAGTACACCCAATAATGTGGTCTCAAGGAAGTATTTCAGATGTCACAGGTTCAGAGACATCGCTTCAAATTGCCCTATTACCAGGGTTGTCTCTTTCACTAAGCAAAGAGCAGTGAAAGTAGTGGTACTAGAGATAGAAGATAGTGAGGATGTGCATGAGTATTAGTTTGATGGGTCTTTCAGATTGAGGCTATGAGAGAGCAACATTAATTTCACAACAATGTTTTTTTATACCCGGTGCACTGTGACGGGAAATGTGTGCAACTTTATTATCGATAGAATTGGTTGTGAGAATGTGGTGGCTATACAGATGGTGGACAAGTTGAGTCTCACTATTGAGAGACATTTCCAACTGTGTTCTTTGACTTGGTTGAAGGAGAAAATGATTAGCATTGACAGAAGATGCCTCATAGAGTTTTCTATTGCGGATCAGTTACATGACTAGGTGTTGTGTGATGTACCCATGAACGCTTGTCTTATTCTGTTGGGTTAGCCGTGGTAGTTTGATCACAAGATTAAACATGATGGGTTTAAGAACACTTATTCATTCATCAAAGATGAAAACACATTTTTTCTACGTTTTTTGGAGTTCGACGTTATAGTGCTCTTGCTATTAGAGAGGTGCCAGTGGGATTAGTATTGTCGATGTTAGAGTGAAGCAAGTTAGAAGAGCCAATATCAGACATAGGGCAACCACTGCAAAGAGAGTTTCAGGATATTTGACTGACAGCTTATCGCCAGGGCTGCCACCACTATGGGAGGTTCAAACTGTCTTCACTTCAAAGAGGAATGAGCTGACCTTGAGATTTGGAGGACTATGTGGAATACGCTTGATAAAGTTCTAGTTCAGTTCAACAATGTATTCATAGATGATTGGATGGATAGAAATGGTCACTTGCACTTCGTGAAAATTTCTTAGGTATTTTGTGGGATACTTCATCATAGAGTGGGATCTAGGTGTTTCTAGAGATTTAGTTGAAAACCCTCCGATTTCGGGAGGTTACGACAGCTTCGTCACCTTCAATGTGACCGACCTGACGTCATATCATGAGGATTTAGAAGCTTCAATAGATGAGGTCAAAGCTCCACCAACCCCAGTAGACAGAGATGGGGTTGGGGGAACTCTGAACCTATTCGGTCTAGTTAAGGCAGGGCTGGTAGGCCCTCTCTAGGCTTGGGGATGCCGCCCAATTGGAGTGGGGTCCACTCCTAATAGTATTAGGTCTATTAAAGTTATGTTTAGGGTTTAGTTTTTTTGTGATTTGCTTGAGGACAACCGTCAGTGTATCATTTTCTCTCTTTAGGGTTATCTCCTACGGTTTCAAGTGGAATTCCGACCGTGTCTTGGTTACCAGGTGGTGTGTATCCCCATCTATCCTTTCCCTACTCTCTCCCACACGATTCCCTNCCGGTGTATCATTTTCTCTCTTTAGGGTTATTTCCTATGGTTTCAAGTGGAATTCCGGCCGTGTCTTGGTTACCAGGTGGTGTGTATCCCCATCTATCCTTTCCCTACTCTCTCCCACACGATTCCCTTCACTCTCGCCGCTTTCCCCTTGCCGCCGCCACCCAAAACAAGCCCTTCTACGACTATTTCCAGTTTGCTAACCTCCCTTTTCCACCACTCCGAAGGTCTAGGCACCACCTACAACCTACATCCAACCTTAGTTCTAGTGTTGTGTTGTCGTTTTGTTGCAATTTCTGATTTCCCTATTATTTGTTGTAATTTCAGACTTTGAATTTAGTAATAATATTTTTTTTTTCTCTAGATGTTTGCTAAATTCCGATATCAGTTCTTGCTCGGGAACTCGAAGGGATCGTGGATCCTGATTGTTCTGCAGAATTCTGTGTAAGCAGGATGATACCGTTTTTGGGCTCCTAGAAGGTGTAATAAAATACAAGAAAGTGATAGGGAAGTTGCAGGAAGGGTATGGAAAGATGGAGGAATGATAACAGCAAAATTATGGTGTGGATGACGGTTGGACTGTGAACCGAAAACAAAAATATCAGTTTTCCTACTGCAGTCAACAATTTGCTACTATCAAACTGCATTAGCAACCATCAACGGTGGCTGCATGGCTGAAGACAACTTGTAGACATCATTTGGAAGAGGATAGGTGGTGAAATCTACCATTGGACAACAAATTTGGCAGTTTGGCCGCTGTTTGGATTGAAAATAATGGTCGACGGTGAAACAACGAGGCATAATCCATCACTTGTTCTCGAGCAAGACACATACACACCTCTATTGATATTAAAAATTCAATAAAAATAGTTAATATTATTAATTAGATTTAATTAAACTTAATTAAGTCACGCGATCCCTCTCTCACCCCATAAGTGCTTGCGCTTCGCANTTACAACCTACATCCAACCTTAGTTCTAGCGTTGTGTTGTCGTTTTGTTGCAATTTCTGATTTCCCTATTGTTTGTTGTAATTTCAGACTTTGAATTTAGTAATAATATTTTTTTTTTCTCTAGATGTTTGCTAAATTCCGATATCAGTTCTTGCTTGGGAACTCGAAGGGATCGTGGATACTGATTGTTCTGCGGAATTCTGTGTAAGCAGGATGATACCGCTTTTGGGCTCCTTGAAGGTGTAATAAAATACAAGAAAGTGATAGGGAAGTTTCAGGAAGGGTATGGAAAGATGGAGGAATGATAGCAGCAAAATTCTGGTGTGGATGACGGTTGGACAGTGAACCGAAAACAAAAATATCAGTTTTCCTACTGCAGTCAACAGAGTTTGTTACTATCAAACTACATTAGCAGCCAGCAAAGGTGGCTGCATGGCTGAAGACAACTTTTAGACATCATTTGGAAGAGGATAAGTGGTGAAATCTACCATTGGACAACAAATTCGGCAGTTTGGCCGCTGTTTGGACTGAAAACAATGGTCGACGGTGAAACAACGAGGCATAATCCATCACTTGTTCCCGAACAAGACACATACACACCTCTATTGATATTAAAAATTCAATAAAAATAGTTAATATTGTTAATTAGATTTAATTAAACTTAATTAAGTCACGCGATCCCTCTCTCACCCCATAAGTGCTTGCGCTTCGCATTTCTGCTTACCCTTCTCATTCACACGTCTCATTCTCTCCTTCGTTCTTCTGCCTTCCGACATTGAAACCCTCGCCTCCAATCCTCCATTCCCTCAGCCTCACGCTTCTTCCCCTCACATGAGCCTCTCCTTGTTCGCCTGCATCGGTTGAGACTAGCGAGGAAAGCAATGATTGCACTACAACGGCGTAGACCTTCAAAACTCCCACATCCCTGTTTGTTTATTCTTCATCCATCTTTTCGATCACAAGGAACCACCGTAGAGCCGAAGACTTTCTCCTCTTTGTCATTCTAGTCTCCACTCCTTCGTTACGCACACGACATATAGACGAAGCTCAACCCTTTGTTGCACAAGTCCGAGCCTAGCCCAACCGAAATCGAATCCTTTTGCCTCCTCACAATGAACTGTAGCCGTTTGCACTCCCTGTTCGAGCATAAAAACCACACATCTTCCTCATACTTCAAAACTCACATACATCGTTATTCTATTGAAGCCTCATCCATCTCTCCTCTATTCAAAGTCAAACCACCAAAACCCTTGTTTCTCCTACCACTCTGTCTCCTTTGTGATCATAAGTTTTGCAAGACAGCTGTTATTGTGGCTAATGAGGAAAGCAACAACAAGATCACACAACCCCATCTTTTTCCTTTGCTTAGTAGCACACGATCGGATCGCGACATACAAAGACTTTTGAAATTTAACTTTACTTCTGCCTCTCTGCCCGAGTCCAATGCCTGATGCCCCTTATGATTCTCCGTTCCTCACTCGATCTAGTTGTGGATTGAAGCCGAAATCCCAACCCACGCCTTAAAATACTATGCAGCTCTATAATACACAGAAGTCTCGCCATTCTCCTCTTTTATTTGAGCTAAGGCCGGTCTTGAAACCCCAACCTGAGCTACAACTAAAAAACTTGCTGCCATTTTTCTCTTTAGTCCAACTTGATAATCTCCAGTCACTCAAACGGATCCCAAAACCTTAGCCAAGCATTTTCCTTAATTTATTATTTGTGTTTCATATTTTATTTTATAAAAGTAAATAAATAAATATACATCAAAATTAGAAAAATATTTTGTATGTCTTTTGTTGTTCTATTGTCGGTTATTGCCGTCGTCGCCGATTCTGCGTGGAATGGTATAATAAAGTGGGGTTGGGGGTGAATTTTTATTAAAATATTCATTCGATGAAGCTCTTGTACCCACCTAGGGAATTAAATACCATTTGAGGAAATTGTGTTATCATTTGGAAAATTTTTATAAAATAAGGGGATTTAAGTATCTGTCCTAGGAAACATGAGCAAATGTCCAGGGAATAAAGTATTGTCCAAGGAAGTAAAGTGTACCTATTCTGGAATATTTGCTCTCGTGATTGTTCTTTTTTGTGGATACATTAAAGGCCTATAATGTTTTTAAGGATCATGGGTTGAAATACTCATTTTTCTTTCCCAACTGTAGTGTCTCATGACACTGACCAACGAGTTTTTTAAGACAGTTGGATAGGTTGACATTTTTCTCGATGCCTCCTAATAGAGATTGAAACTGAGAGGCTGCCAAATTTTCGATTGACTTGGACTTGCAAATAACTTAAAGTACTATTGAAACTCATAATATATTTTAACATGTGAATCATCTAAGGTTAAAAATAATTTGAATTTGAACTTTTAAAATTTAGGCTCTTAGGGTTTGAAAGTAATTTAAATTTGGGCCTTTAAGTTTAGGCTCTTAGGACTTGAAAATAATTTGATTTTGGGCTTTTAAACTTAAGTTTGTTAGGGTTAAAGTTAATTCGAAATTTAGGTTTTCAAACATTGACTCCCAAGGTTTTAAAATCAATTTAAAGTTAGGCTTTTCAAACTTAGGCTCATAGANATTTAAGTTTAGGCTCTTAGGACTTGAAAATAATTTGAATTTGGGCTTTTAAACTTAAGTTTGTCAGGGTTAAAGTTAATTCGAAATTTGGGTTTTCAAACATTGACTCCCAAGGTTTTAAAATCAATTTAAAGTTAGGCTTTTCAAACTTAGGCTCTTAGAATTTAAACTTGCAAATAAATTAAATATGAAATTGGGGCTAAGTTACACAAATTTCAGTTTAAATACCAAAATAAAGGCTTGATATTCCAACTTGGCCGCTAAATTAATATTATGTCTAGTAGCAAACATAAGATAACTCTTTTAAAGCACAAAAAGAATTTGTAATCCAAAATCATAATATCTTTGTAAACATTCCATGTTCTAAATGATTTGAAGGGATACAAACTTCAAGCCCATTTCATAACTAATTTAAGATATTTATAAAAATGAGTCAACCATGCATAATTTCAAAATCTTGCATTTGCCTCTTGATATAAATTTCATATCAACTTGATAGTTTAAAGATTGTGAAAGCCTTCAAAATAGGTTTCAAATATATGAAATTGCTAACTCGTATTTGTTCCGCCAAATTAAATAAAAATTTGAATTTAAAAGTTCTGAGAATGCTGTTCGGGTTTGAATAAAGTTTTCATTCTGATCAATCTCATTTTGAAAATCAATCAGTCAAGTCGCATTGTCTATAAGATAGAGTTGTAAGTCCTACTTAACTAGTCTGATCCTCCTCTTAAGAACTGGAGTTGACGAGTTTAGTAAGTTCTAGCAATGTTTAAATCACTAACATAAAACTTTGTATGTCCAAATCGCCTATACTCCGATCCTNATTCCGAGAATGTTGTTCAGGTTTGAATAAAGTTTTCATTCTGATCAATCTCATTTTGAAAATCAATCAATCAAGTTGCATTGTCTATAAGATAGAGTTGTAAGTCCCACTTAACTAGTCTGATCCTCCTCTTAAGAACTGGAGTTGACGAGTCTAGTAAGTTCTAGCAATGTTTAAATCACTAACATAAAACTTTGTATGTCCAAATCGCCTATACTCCGATCCTNTCACCGTAGAGCCGAAGACTTTCTCCTCTTTGTCATTCTAGTCTCCACTCCTTCGTTACGCACGCAACATATAGACGAAGCTCAACCCTTTGTTGCACAAGTCCGAGCCTAGCCCAACCGAAGTCGAATCCTTTTGCCTCCTCACAATGAACTGAAGCCGTTTGCACTCCCTGTTCGAGCATAAAAACCACACATCTTCCTCTTACTCCAGAACTCACATACATCGTTATTCTGTTGAAGCCTCATCCATCTCTCCTCTATTCAAAGTCAAACCACCAAAACCCTTGTTTCTCCTACCACTCTGTCTCCTTTGTGATCATAAGTTTTGCAAGACAGCTGTTATTGAGGCTAATGAGGAAAGCAACAACAAGATCACACAACCCCATCTTTTTCCTTTGCTTAGTAGCACACGATTGGATCGCGACATACAAAGACTTTTGAAATTCAACTTTACTCCTGCCTCTCTGCCCGAGTCCAATGCCTGATGCCCCTTATGATTCTCCGTTCCTCACTCAATCTAGTTGTGGATTGAAGCCGAAACCCCAACCCAAGCCTTAAAATACTATGCAGCTCTATAATACACCGAAGTCTCGCCATTCTCCTCTTTTATTTGAGCTAAGACCGGTCTTAAAACTCCAACCTGAGCTACAACTAAAAAACTTGCTGCCATTTTTCGCTTTAGCCCAACTCGATAATCTCCAGTCACTCAAACGGATCCCAAAACCTTAGCCAAGCATTTTCCCTAATTTATTTTTTGTGTTTCATATTTTATATTATAAAAGTAAATAAATAAATATACATCAAAATTAGAAAAATATTTTGTGTGTCTTTTGTTGTTCTATTGTCGGTTATTGCCGTCGTCGCCGATCCTGCGTGGAATGGTATAATAAAGTGGGGTTGGGGGTGAATTTTTATTAAAATGTTCATTCGATGAAGCTCGTGTACCCACCTAGGGAATTAAATACCATTTGAGGAAATTGTGTTATCGTTTGGAAAATTTTTATAAAATAAGGGGATTTAAGTATCTGTCCTAGGAAACATGAGCAAATGTCCAGGGAATAAAGTATTGTCCAAGGAAGTAAAGTGTACCTATTCTGGAATATTTGCTCTCGTGATTGTTCTTTTTTGTGGATACATTAAAGGCCTATAATGTTTTTAAGGATCGTGGGTTGAAATACTCATTTTTCTTTCCCAACTGTAGTGTCTCATGACACTGACCAACGAGTCTTTTAAGACAGTTGGATAGGTTGACATTTTTCTCGATGCCTCCTAATAGAGATTGAAACTGAGAGGNTACATGACGGCTTTTAGGAGTCCTTGAACAATATAATCCAGTATCAGGTTCTGACGAACCCGAAAATTTTTAGGGTTTTGCCTTTTTTTATTCCATTCCAAAATTCCAAAAGTAATTTTCCACCATATTCAAATCATTCATAGCGTAATTTCTAGCCCCAAAAGTTTAAATTTTCAAAATCTAACTTCCCGCCTTCACCAAAAATTCACGTGGACGCCTACTACCAACACCTAAGCCTCCGACCAACTTTGATTTGTTATCCTACCTTCACTAAAAACTTGATCAAGAGAAAATAACACAATGCAGCTGAGGAGAAACTTTCAGTTAGGTGCCCAGGAACTTTCATGGAGGATATGCAGTGGAGAATTATCTAACTATAAGAGAGGCTTGCTACCTTTGAGAGGAGACAAATCCAATGAGGTCATCCGTAGTCACAACGATGATTTCACAAATCAAGAGGAGGAAGTATATCTCTTTCATAGGGTAGTTTCAGTAATGAAGAACCGACATCGTGATAATTTGACATGGAATTTCAGAGGAGATGTTGGAGTGAGATTGACTTACTAAATTTTGATGGTCGCATTGATTTAAATGTGTTTTTGAGTATAAGGATTTTCCACCTAACAAAAGGGTCAAGCTAGCCACCCCTAAGATACAGAATAATGTTTCTTTATGGTAAGAGAACTTTAAGAATCTTCAACAACGAAAAAAGAATAAAAAAATTACTATCTGGTTCAAGATGAAATCAGAGATGCAACACAAGTACTTGCAACACATTACAAACATGATATATTTTTGACATTTTATCATTTATAATAGTAAGATCTCTTGGCAGAATACACCACTAAGTTTGATCAGTTTATGTTGAAGTGTAGGCTAGTGGAGCCTGAGGAGAACACCCTAGCTCCATATCTAAGAGAATTGACAATGTGTTATAGTTACAACCCCATTGGAAATTACTTGATGTTCTGATCCGAGTTTTAAAGGTGGAGAAACAAAATCATTGGTTGACTGCCACACTTTATAGCCAGGGTTTAATTTTAGGTTCAAACAACAAGAGTACACCCAACGAAATGCCACTCAAGCAAAAACTAGTTCAGAGTGGAGAATAAGTGGAGCCAACCATCACTCTCATATCTGTCTCATTTAGGAAGTGCTTCAAATGCCACAGTTTTGGACACAATACATTAGATTACCTAAACAAGAGAATGATCTCTTTCACGGAATATGGAACAGTTGAAGAAATTGACAGTGACACATGAAAGGATGAAGATGTCAGAGAGGATCTCGACTTCCATCCTATGAGGAAGATATGCTGGTGGTTTCAACTGAGCCCATGAAAGAGCTTCCAACAGGGCTAATATTGGTTATTCTAGAAATTAGTGAGTTTGAAGAGTCGATACTAAGAAAGGATCAACGTTTGTTGAAGGAGTTGCTAGACATCCCGACTCATTGCTATTGCGAGTGATCTATCATGCTTTATATTTCATCCCAGGGTCGGTTCCTTCTGATAGACTTGTTTATTAGATGCACCCAACCGAGTATGAGTGGGAGACTCATGTTATATATTTAATTGCTCAGAGTTTGGTTTGTAAATATATACGTCTATGTGCTTTTTCAGTTCTGATTGTGCAAAAAAATCATTGCTACCTATTTTATGAGGACAGTCTTTGGAATGACGTGTATGTTTTAGAGTTGTAGGGAATGGATGTGAGCATAAATCTTGCAGTTGGGATATCTCAGAAATGTTTGTTATGGTGGTGATAGATCGATTCTAGAGGCTTCCAATGACGAGGCAAAACACTTCCTACCCCGGAAGCGGACGCTATAAGCGGAAGCTATATATTCCTAAAGCCTTCCCGGGGGGAATAACGTGGACGCTATAAGCAGGATTTTGCAAGTTGCAGATCTTGCCGATCGCGGATCAATTATGCGACTGCAGGACTACAGGGGATGTTGACGCAATGCCGCCTGTTTTCCTTCTATTTCAGCATACTTTTTTCTTTTTGATTTCTGTCTTATTTTGTTTTCTTTCTATGTAGGTTATTTGATTTTAGGGAATTATTTATATGTTGTTATTTTTTGGTTTTGGAGAATTTTCGCATTGTGGTTATTTCGAGATTTTTTCTCCGGGTTTTCTCTATCAGAGTGCCGTATCTTTTGATTTTTTTTATGTGATATTTCTGTAGCCTGATAGGATCAAAGTGATGATCTCTAACGGACCTTCGAAGACTTCTTTCAGTTGCCAATTTGCTGCCTACTGCTGTTTGACTACAAAAAATACAATTTTCCGCTTCCAGTCTGCTAACATTCTGTTGTTCTCTCTTGATTTCGGTCGGCATCCGTCCTCTCATTTTTGTCACTCTTCCTACAACCTACCTACCTCTTTCTTGTATTCCTTCACATCTTCTAGGTGCCCTAAAAATGTATTAGGTTGTCTGTGCAGTCACTTAATTTTTCGCTTTTGTCTGCACTAGTATTCATCTAAATGCCCCACCTAATTATTTGTTTTTTATATAAGTATTCATGCATGTTCTTTTTTGATAGTTTAAAGGTACATGATTGTTTTCACGTGTATTATGCATGTATCTTTATTATTATTTCAGTAATGATGGGAGAATCTTCACACTTTATTTTTTCAAATTAGACATTCAATTATGATTTCAGATTTATGTTTTGATTTTTGTAACCACAAGTTATCATATTTCTTTTTTAATGCTGTGCGCAATAGATTACATGAAATCTCATATGAAACATGCTGTGTAAATTGAAAGAGGAGGCATCTTTTAAGTGCAGGAAATCCTTCAACAATGGTGAAGTCTGCGTACATTCAAGATCAAGTATAGCCCATAGTAAAACCTAATACACTATCTCACGTAGGCAATCATTATAGTGGAAGTGACCTCTCAATGACTGGAAAAATATAACGACAACTGCTACAAAAAAAATTTACACGATGGTCATTTTGGGTCCTCACCACCCATCAGCAGTTCTTCTGTTCAATTTAAATATTGTGTTATTAGAAATTTTGTTATATTTTGCTGTTGCGAATGCCAATTCTGTGATCAAAATTTGCTTTATTTTGGAATAAATTTTTTTGTTAAGGTCTGTTTGAATTTGAGATCTTTTGTACTACTTGGACATACGCGAGCTCAAAATTTTGTTCTCTAACTTGAGTTCCATATTCCAATTTCAGCTTATGATCTTTGTCGATTATGCTGGTCCTGTTTTTCCTGTTGTTGCTCATTCTCCATGGCATGGTGTACGATTGGCTGATTTTGTGACACCATTTTTTCTGTTTATTGCCGGGATATCTCTTTCACTTGTATACAAGGTATGTGTCAAGTTTCTACCTAAAACCCAAACACTCGCACATAATCTCTACAATAAGTATACTTGTCTCTTACTTTACATTTTGGTAAATAGTAGATCTACAAAGGATTCTTTTTTTTTTTTTCGTTTAGTTAGGTATGAATTTATTTTAAAATTTTAGATTTCTAATCTATCCTCATCCATCAATTCTATAAATTAAGTACTTTATTTTATTTTGTTTACATATAAATTCTTTTATAATTAAAAAAAAATTACTTTGTTAATTTTCCAGAACAATGGTGTTCACGTGTTTGTTTCTATGATAAGGTTGCATTCTTCTCTTGTCCGTCTTTTCACATATTAAAAAAGTGTGTTATTTGCATGAGCTTAAGGAGGTGAACAAGCTTGCCATGAAAATCTGGGCTTTCAAGCTCATCTACAATGAAAATGGCTCAAGCAGAAGCAGTGATTGCTGATGTTTTATTCTACAATAATTCTGAACAGATATGGCTTCTGGATGATGATAGCAATATGCATCACATGAAAGATGCAATGTTTTCTAAATATTTTAGTTGCATTATTTTAAAAGCAACAAAAAAAAAAAAGAGATGTAACATATGATTTTCCGGAGCATTCAATGGTTGAAGAATGCAACAAAATAAAGGTGATGCATAGATATGCGACAGATGATTTGTTGATGTCTTGAATTGTTGAAGAAAAGTAAAGAAGATGGGATGAGAAGAAAGCTCATACACGGCTTTAAGGGAGCCGAAACCATACAGAGAATCATTTTTTTTTTTTTTTGCATTAATCAAAATCTAACTGACACCGTTCTAGGGCTCCTAGATTGTGTTGGACAATACAAGAATGAGATAGGTAAGGTGTATAAATAACGGGAGTGAGGTGAGATGTTAACTGAAATCGGGCGTGAACAACAACAGGTTGACATCGGAACACAACAGATTTTTCTGCTATAAATAGCAGTTTTCTTTGCCAAACAACAATAATCAACATGTTTGATGGCGAAGGAGGGTTTCAGACTTCCAAGAGAGGTCAATATCTCGATTTTATCAGATTATAGACACATCACTTGAATTAAATCCAAGGATACAACACTCAAATAGTGAAAACCAATAGAAAACATCTCCAAATAACGTAGCTAAAGTTACAAGTATGAATAAATAGGATTAAAATAGTTCCCTTCCCTTATAGAAATTAACCTAATTAGAAGTAGAGAAATGGGAAAGAAATAAAAAATGAAAGAAATTGGGCCGAAGGGAACAATGTTCCGAGTGTGAAAGACTTTCCTGCTTTTGGGGAAATCTACAATTATTGACGTGGGGGCTGGGGGGAACCTAGATCGGTTTGGTTTGGTTGAGGGAGGGACGGTTAGCCTTCTCCATGCCTAGGTTGCCATCCAATTGGAGTGGGGCTCACTCCTAATAATAATAAGTCTATTTAGGTATTTCGTTGATGTTTGGGGTTTGTTTTTTTTGTGATTTGCTTTGGGACAACTGTCGGCTTCTTCTTTTCCCTTTCTAGGCTGTATCCTAGGGTTTCAAGTGGTGCTTTGGCTGTATCTTATCTCTAAGTGGTGTGTATACCCTTCTACGCTTCTCCCACTCTCTTCTGCACCATTCCCTGCCACTTTACTGAAGCCCTTCCTCCTTGCTGCTGCCACCCAAAACAAACCATTCTACGATTGTTTTCAGCTTGCTAGCCACCCTTGCCACCACTGGAGGTCCAAACTCTAATGGACACCACCTATGCCCTAGATCTAACACTAATTCTAGTGTTATGTTGTTTTGTTGCAATTTTAGATTTCTCTATTGTTTATTGTAATTTCGGACATTGGATTGAGTAATAATATTTGTTTTCTATTGCGTGTTTGTTGAATTTCGGTATCATTTGGTATCAGAGTTAGCCTAACTCTAGTTCTATCATAGATTGACCTAAACCCACTAATTCACACCCAACTATTAACCTAACCCTAATTTCTCCTTGCATATTTTTAATATCAACAACCCTAAATCAGCCCCATACACTCTCTTTCACCTCCCAAACCCAATGCTTAGCTATGCAACTGAGGAGACAAGTGCTGGAAGCTGGTCTGGAACTTACTACGGAAGAGATGCAGCCGGAAATCCTCCGACTTGATGAAAGTCTTACTGAAATTGATGAAGGGACCTATGGAGAGATCACCGTCGATTGTGATAGTGAGTTTCAAAGAGGAGAGGGAGGAAAATCTGAACCCTTTTCACTTGGATGATTCTAGTGAAGAGGAGGATATGCCATGATGCTTTTGCAGTCAATATTAGGGGAGGTCGAGGGTGTTGACCTCATTTTTAGTGAGGTCTAGTCTTTTTCTTAGGGTTTAGGATCTAGCTTTAGGAATCTCCCTTTGACTATCCTAGAACTTTAGAAATGAGACCAGCCTCATTTTAGAAATTCAACATACTTTTGTACCCTTTTGGAGTTTCGCGTGTGTGGTATCGACTTCTAGCGCTTAGAAGGGTGGAACCAACATGAGGGAACCCAAAAGGAGTCTCGATAGGATCTTTAAGCCTTAGGTTGACCTTTTGCACAATTTGGATTCTCGCGCGCACAAACTTCGCATTCGGAGAGTCGACACGTTCGATCACTACAATTCGCACCGCTTGCACCGTTATCTGTCGATGAGTCGAATAGATTTTGGAGACGATCGATCGCAGGTTGAAATGTTATGAAATTTGAATTTTACGTGTTTTTGACCCAATTGTCGACGATGTCGTCCGAGCGACCCCGGATGACAAAACGGACTGCACCGACTCGTCCGNCCTTTTAAAGCCCTAAATCCCTAAACTCATGCACCCGAGCTCTGCCTCCCTTTCCCTCTCCCGTTCGCGTGTCCCGTTCTTCCCTTTCTCGGTCTCGAGCCGATCGAGCCCTTCTCCTCTACGCGAGGGAGAGTTGACTTCTCATTCGTCCTTGCCCGACACTTTCTGCTTGAGACTCTCCTTCCCGAAGCTGCGCCTGCTTCTATGAGCTGCGATTTTCCTTTCTTGGTAGGTTGACTCTGAGGAACTTGCTCCCTGGAACACTTGGGTGGCAACTTTCTCTTCTTCCCGATGCCTCTCTCGCTGCCACTCGGCTCGCCACTTGGTCCTGGGCACTTCAGTTGCCTCGCCTGCGGTAAGGCAGAGAGGAGCGTTCTTTTCTTCTTTGACCCGATTCGAGTACCGGGGGGAGGGGGTATGGTTTCATTCTTTTTCCTTCTCTTCTCTTCTCTGCCTATAAATACAGTTTCTTTTGGGTTTTGTGGTTGTTGAAAATTTCCTAAGGCGAGGGGAAGTGGAGAACTTTGCTTTTGGAGGATCTTGGAAGGAAGATTTCTGTGGGAGCTTTACATTTGCATTAGGAAGGTATCTCTTCTTCCCCCCTTTTTTCGGTGTCTTGCTTCCTTTCGGTTTTCTCTCTACCGAGCCACTGAGCATGGCTCTGTTGGATGGTACAACATGCTAATTTAATTCACTTTCATGTAGTTTGAGATATTCGCCTTAGGAGCATGTGAAGGATAAAAATGTGAGCATGTTCTAGGAGTTGGACTTGATTAGTTGCTTAAAGTGGTGAAGCTATGACATGTTTCTATTTATCGTAGCATATTTCTATGGGAAGCAAATCAAAAATATTAGAATGTGGTTTTGAGACAATGGTAGCTCCTCTTGCAAGCATGTTGAGATATGTATCATGAAGCTTTTCATTTTTTCTTATCTAGCATGAGACATTG
>JXCR01060484.1:31106-42712 GCA_002079205.1 Phalaenopsis hybrid cultivar
ATACAAGATTTGAGGTAGAACGCTCTTTCATTTAAACTGTGAAAAATATGAGGTTAGTTTGATTTCATATTTTTCTAAAATTATACGTATATATGTAAATTAAAACGTCATTCCAAAGCGGGGAACGATATTTCAATTCCGGTGACCGACAGCTTCTTACGGGCAACCCCCCAACTTTAACCAACTTTACTTTTTAGCGCCGACAGAGGGATGGATTGACTTTTGGAGGATATAGAGACATTGGGGTAAATGTAGACTTACCGAATTATGAGGGGAGAATGTATCCGAATGGATTCATTGAGTGGTTGCAGACTTGGGAGAATTTTTGAGTATAAAGAGGTACCAGCTGATAGGAGGGTGACGCTTGCTGCCATAAAGCTAAAGGACATTTGGAGTACATAGAGATATGGGGGTAAAGGTAGGCTTATCAGATTTTGAGGGGAGAATGAATCCATATGACTTCATTGAGTGGTGCAGACTGTTGAGAGAATTTGTGAGTATAAGGAGGCGCCAGTTGATTGGAGGGTGAAGTTGTTATAAAACTGAAGAAAAGTACCTCTTTGTGGTGGGAGAATTTAAAGAGAGTGAGACAGAGAAAATGTAGGAATAAGATCACTATTTGGGAGAAGATGATGAAGATTCAGATGAAGTTTTACCCTCACACTACCGTCAGGACATATTTTTGAGGCCACATCACTTACATCGGAGACAATTGTCAGTATAGGAGTTCACAGTAGAGTTTGAGCAACTCATGCTAAAATGTGAGCTAAGGGAGATAGCCAAGAATTTGTGATGTTTGAAGTCAGCCATTAGCAGCCATTAGCCATGTCGTTCAACTACAACCTTATTGGTTATTAAGTGATGTTCAAATTTTGGCCCTGAAGGCGGAGAAAGAGCAAAAGCAGATTAGGACCCCGTGGTCATTCAAACAATTACCCATAGCAGGAGGAGCCAGTAGTACACTTGAATAAGGTGCAAAAATTGTCAAGAAAGATGATAGAGCTGATTAGAGTGGGAAGAATCCTGTGTTCTCAAGGAAGTGTTTCAGATGTCACGGGTTCAGAGACATCGCTTCAAATTGCCCTATTACCAGGGTTGTCCCTTTCACTAAGCAAAGAGCAGTGAAAGTAGTGGTATTAGAGATAGAAGATAGTGAGGATGTGCATGAGTATTAGTTTGATGGGTCCTTTAGATTGAGGCTATGAAAGAGCAACATTAATTTCACAACAATGTTTTTTTATACCCGGTGCACTGTGACGAGAAATGTGTGCAACTTTACTGTCGATAGAATTAGTTGTGAGAATGTGGTGACTACACAGATGGTGGACAAGTTGAGTCTCACTATTGAGAGACATTTCCAACCGTGTTCTCTGACTTAGTTGAAGGAGAAAATGATTAGCATTGACAGAAGATGCCTCATAGAGTTTTCTATTGCGGATCAGTAACATGACTAGGTGTTGTGTGATGTACCCATGAACGCTTGTCTTATTATGTTGGGTTAGCCGTGGTAGTTTGATCACAAGATTAAACATGATGGGTTTAAGAACACTTACTCATTCATCAAAGATGAAAACACGTATTTTTTCTACGTTTTTTGGAGTTAGACGTTATAGTGCTCTTGCTATTAGAGAGGTGCCAGTGGGATTAGTATTGTCGATGTTAGAGTTAGAAGAGCCAATATCAGACATAGGGCAACCACTGCAAAGAGAGTTTCAGGATATTTGACTGACAGCTTATCGCCAGGGCTACCACTATGGGAGGTTCAAACTGTCTTCACTTCAAAGAGGAATGAGCTGATCTTGAGATTTGGAGGACTATGTGGAATGCGCTTGATAAAGTTCTAGTTCAGTTCAACAATGTACTCATAGATGATTGGATGGATAGAAATGGTCACTTGCACTTCGTGAAAATTTCTTAGGTATTTTGTGGGATACTTCATCATAGAGTGAGATCTAGGTGTTTCTAGAGATTTAGTTGAAAACCCTTCGATTTCCGGAGGTTACGACAGCTTCGTCACCTTCAATGTGACCGACCTGACGTCATATCATGAGGATTTAGAAGCTTCAGTAGATGAGGTCAAAGCTCCACCAACCCCAGTAGACATAGACGGGGTTGGGGGAACTCTGGACCTATTCGGTCTAGTTAAGGCAGGGCTGGTAGGCCCTCTCTAGGCTTGGGGCTGCCGCCCAATTGGAGTGGGGTCCACTCCTAATAGTATTAGGTCTATTAAAGTTATGTTTAGGGTTTAGTTTNACATGTTATACTTTTCTTGTTTCTACCTGCTACTGCTCTACATGCATCTTACTGTTTGTCCTGTGTTGCACATTTTATATTATATAGCTTTAAGCATGTTTTTTTTATATAGGACGTTTAGAGGACTATTACCATAGGGTCGTTTGATTTGACATCATAACTGGACACCCTAGAAAACCTAAACTTGTCACGTCGAGGAGCTTGGAGCTAGCGCGACGGCCAGCACGATCATCTTCAACAGCAGAACATGTCTTCCCCAGCTAAACCATTCTTTTCCTAGAAATTAAACAACAAGCCATAGGATATCGAGGTAGTCTGCTTAGCGCGACATAAATCCTCACTTTATCTTTTAGGCCTTTGCATAGTCAAACTGTGCAGTTTAAGCCCTAACTTGTTCTAAGTTCCGAGGTTATTGTCCGATACGACATAAATCCTCATATCTTCTAGGCGACTTGTGTGAGTATAAGCCCTAATTAAATAAAATTGTCCGGATGAAACACTCGAATAATTTCTCCTCGAAATTGAAGCCAAACCATAGGATAAACTGGGAAGTCACCGAGGTTCGCCTCCGGATCTACGACCTCCCCTAGTTCTTTCTCATTTGGATTCCTCAACAATGTTTCAGATTCGAGCCTTTCCCCTTTCACACCTCTTCGTCCGATTTCGTTGAAAAGTCTATCCTTTTGACTTCTTTGAAGATAGTATTCTCTGATTTTTATCGAGAGTTTTCTTAAGTGACTTCGCTCATTTAAGATGTAATTAACTATAGGGGCTTATCCTTATAGGAAGTTTTTCCGAACCCAGCCTAAAATAAACCCTATTTAATTCTTTGTATTTAATAGGGGAACTTGTCGGCAAATAAAACGGTTTCGCAGATCAAATGAATGTCATATATTTCTTAGTTTATTTGATTGAGCCTCATCCTCAAGTCTTGTGTTTATCCCTCGGGATAGATAATATTTGAGGTAGAGCGCTCTTTCATTTAAACTGTGAAAAATATGATGTCAGTTTGATTTCATATTTTTCTAAAATTATACATATATATGTAAATTAAAATGTCCTTCCGAAGCGGGGAGCGATATTTCAATTCCGGTGACCGACAGCTTCTTACGGGCAACCCCCCAACTTTAACCAACTTTACTTTTTAGTGCCGACAGAGGGATGGATTCACTTTTGGAGGATATGGAGACATTGGGGTAAATGTAGACTTACCGAATTATGAGGGGAGAATGTATCCGAATGAATTCATTGAGTGGTTGCAGACTGTTGGGAGAATTTTTGAGTATAAAGAGGTGCCAGATGATAGGAGGGTGACGCTTGCTGCCATAAAGCTGAAGGACATTTGGAGTACATAGAGATATGGGGGTAAAGGCAGGCTTATTAGATTTTGAGGGGAGAATGAATCCATATGACTTTATTGAGTGGTTGCAGACTGTTGAGAGGATTTTTGAGTATAAGGAGGCGCCAGTTGATTGGAAGGTGAAGTTGTTATAAAACTGAAGAAAAGTACCTCTTTGTGGCGGGAGAATTTAAAGAGAGTGAGACAGAGAAAATGTAGGAATAAGATCACTATTTGGGAGAAGATGATGAAGATTCAGATGAAGTTTTACCCTCACACTACCGTCAGGACATATTTTTGAGGCCACATCACTTACATCGGAGACAATTGTCAGTATAGGAGTTCACAGTAGAGTTTGAGCAACTCATGCTAAAATGTGAGCTAAGGGAGATAGCCAAGAATTTGTGATGTTTGAAGTCAGCCATTAGCAGCCATTAGCCATGTCGTTCAACTACAACCTTATTGGTTATTAAGTGATGTTCAAATTTTGGCCCTGAAGGCGGAGAAAGAGCAAAAGCAGATTAGGACCCCGTGGTCATTCAAACAATTACCCATAGCAGGAGGAGCCAGTAGTACACTTGAATAAGGTGCAAAAATTGTCAAGAAAGATGATAGAGCTGATTAGAGTGGGAAGAATCCTGTGTTCTCAAGGAAGTGTTTCAGATGTCACGGGTTCAGAGACATCGCTTCAAATTGCCCTATTACCAGGGTTGTCCCTTTCACTAAGCAAAGAGCAGTGAAAGTAGTGGTATTAGAGATAGAAGATAGTGAGGATGTGCATGAGTATTAGTTTGATGGGTCCTTTAGATTGAGGCTATGAAAGAGCAACATTAATTTCACAACAATGTTTTTTTATACCCGGTGCACTGTGACGAGAAATGTGTGCAACTTTACTGTCGATAGAATTAGTTGTGAGAATGTGGTGACTACACAGATGGTGGACAAGTTGAGTCTCACTATTGAGAGACATTTCCAACCGTGTTCTCTGACTTAGTTGAAGGAGAAAATGATTAGCATTGACAGAAGATGCCTCATAGAGTTTTCTATTGCGGATCAGTAACATGACTAGGTGTTGTGTGATGTACCCATGAACGCTTGTCTTATTATGTTGGGTTAGCCGTGGTAGTTTGATCACAAGATTAAACATGATGGGTTTAAGAACACTTACTCATTCATCAAAGATGAAAACACGTATTTTTTCTACGTTTTTTGGAGTTAGACGTTATAGTGCTCTTGCTATTAGAGAGGTGCCAGTGGGATTAGTATTGTCGATGTTAGAGTTAGAAGAGCCAATATCAGACATAGGGCAACCACTGCAAAGAGAGTTTCAGGATATTTGACTGACAGCTTATCGCCAGGGCTNTATAATAAAATATTAATTTTAAATTAAATCACTTAAAACTTAAGCAAATTTTATACACCCTTGCACCAATTTGACAGGAGCGATAAATTTTTAATTGACTTCAATTCGTAAAGAGCGAATGTCATATTGAGTGTATCAGCATATTCACACTCAAAGTAATTTCTTGCCATTAAGGACATGTTCCGAGTCATTTGTCGGCGTGGTTTAAGTCATTTGTCCGTGTGGTCTAACCCAAATGCTCCACAAAAGTAATAGTTACGACCAAAGCCTAACTTGGTAGTTATCGTCCAATGATAATATTATATTTTGGCCACAACAACAACCCTTTTGTTTCCTGATAGCTTTCTACCTTTTGAGCTGTGAACCATAATGGTACAATTAATTGACATAAAATCTTCTGTCAATTAAGGTCGACACCTCCTCTAACTATGTAGATCAGGGACCACGACGACCCAAGAGGAAACCATGGGATCTTGATTGAGTTCATCATCATCGCCCCCACCATTCACTCTAAGCTCAAGGTGATTAATTTTACAACTTAAAGAAGATGTTTGTCCCTATTATATTGTTAAATATTCAACATTTAATGATTAGTCTTAGTCGAAATTGAGTTCAGTAATATCATAATAAAATGAATGCAAAATTTCTTGGTAGTGTTTTCTCTACAATCCAATATGCCTTCTGAAAATTTGATTCTCAATGCTTTCAAGAACAAATATAAAATTTTGAGGTGTTGAAACTTTCAGAGCCCGCAATCACTTGTAAGAAGGAGATGATATAACACCCCTTAGAATATAAACCATAATTTACAATCTCCACAATACATAAAATCCTTGCTAATTATCAAAAAACCAAAATTGATTTGGGATTGTATCCCTGGTAGAATTTCCTCCCACAATTGCGGATGGTTCCTCAATCCTGTTGGAACACGGCTCCAACAGCCGCGTCACTAACTATTTGCAATCATTTCAATCTAACTTTCACATTGTCATTGGGTTGTTCAAATTAACATTACATAATCATATTTATCCTACAATGCTTATGAAAATTAAACTAAAGGCGAAGCAATGAAATAAATAAAAGATTCCCTTGATAACTCGTGCTTTTCCTACATTAAAAAGTCAAGAAATAGGTTTGTCTATGTTATCCCTAATGTCAGTCTCCTTCCATCCTCTACCTTGTTCCAGTTATTGTTTTGCCCTCTTAAATTGAGTGGTACCGTCAACAAATAGGTAAATTAATCACCATTATGCTTGCTAGCACGCGAAAACAAATGTCACCTAGCTCTTTTTAATCTTTTCATGTTTTCTATGAAGCCAAATTCCACTCAAATAATGCAAAATGTTGGTCTGAGTTGATGGTGGAAAAATGAAAAGGAACTAGTGGAGGTGATGAAAATGGCTGGCATATTAATAGAACCCCCATCATTAAGCAGGATTAGTGATGCTGGTTCAGAGAGCTTCTGCGCGAGCATGGAGCAGGTGGGAAAGACTTCTGCGCGAGTGGGAGCGATGGACCGACCCAACCGGTCCCATTGGGGACCGGTCCAGGATGAACCCAGGCCGACTGGCCTGAAGCGTGGGTTTTGGCAAGGCAAGCGGCCACTTGTGCTGCTGTCCTTCCTTTTGTGCATTCCATCCAGTGGCATATTGGGAAAGAGACATTGCTGCTAATCTCTTTTCCCTCCTTTTCTGTGATTTCTTTATGAGTGCTACTTCTTTTTCTGTTTTCTGAAGTTAGAGTCTTTAAATTGGTGTTTTATGGATTTAGGGTTTTGTTCTTGTTGTGTATTGCTTTCAGATTTCCCATGTGGAATCCTTTTCCCTATTCTAGGACTGTATCCAAAGAGGTGGTGGTGCTCCGGTTGTATCCTACTCCGAGTTGATGATTTTATCTCCCATTTATCTTCCCTACTCCATCTCCTCCACTTCTCTTAGCCNAAATGTCATATTGAGTGTATCAGCATATTCACATTCAAAGTAATTTCTTGCCATTAAGGACATGTTCCAAGTCATTTGTTCGCGTGGTCTAAGTCATTTGTCCGTGTGGTCTAACCCAAATGCTCCACAAAAGTAATAGTTACGACCAAAGCCGTCTAACCTGGTAGTTATCGTCTAATGATAATATTATATTTTGGCCACAACAACAACCCTTTTGTTTCCTAATAGCTTTATACCTTTTGAGCTGTGAACCATAATGGTACAATTAATTGACATAAAATCTTCTGTCAATTACCTCCTCTAACTGCGTAGATCAGGGACCACGAAGACCCAAGAGGAAACCATGGGATCTTGATTGAGTCCATCATCATCGCCCCCACCATTCGCTTTAAGCTCAAGGTGATTAATTTTACAACTTAAATAAGATGTTTGTCCCTATTATATTGTTAAATATTCAACATTTAATGACTAGTCTTAGTCGAAATTGAGTTCAGTAATATCATCATAAAATGAATGCAAAATTTCTTGATAGTGTTTTCTCTACAATCCAATATGCCTTCTGAAAATTTGACTCTCAATGCTTTCAAGAACAAATATAAAATTTTGAGGTGTTGAAACTTTCAGAGCCCGCAATCACTTGTAAGAAGGAGATGATATAACACTCCTTAGAGTATAAACCATAATTTACAATCTCCACAATACATAAAATCCTTGCTAATTCTCAAAAAACCAGCATACCACGCATATAAATTTTCGCTGATAGAAAATAATTATATATGAAATGAAGAAATAAGAATGAAAATAGAAAAAGTGAAAAAATCTACTGAAATTGATTTGGGATTGTATCCCTGGTAGAATTTCCTCCCACAATTGCGGATGGTTCCTCAATCCTTATGGAACACGGCTCCAACAGCCGCGTCACTAACTATTTGCAATCATTTCAATCTAACTTTAACATTGTCATTGGGTTTTTCAAATTAACATTACATAATCATATTTATCCTACAATGCTTATGAAAATTAAACTAAAGGCGAAGCAATGAAATAAATAAAAGATTCCCTTGATAACTCGTGCTTTTCCTACATTAAAAAGTCAAGAAATAGGTTTGTCTATGTTATCCCTAATGTCAGTCTCCTTCCATCCTCTACCTTGTTCCAGTTATTGTTTTGCCCTCTTAAATTGAGTGGTACCGTCAACAAATAGGTAAATTAATCACCATTATGCTTGCTAGCACGCGAAAACAAATGTCACCTAGCTCTTTTTAATCTTTTTATGTTTTCTATGAAGCCAAATTCCACTCAAATAATGCAAAATGTTGGTCTGAGTTGATGGTGGAAAAATGAGAAGGAACTAGTGGAGGTGATGAAAATGGCTGGCATATTAATAGAACCCCATCATTAAGCAGGATTAGTGATGCTGGTTCAGAGAGCTTCTGCACGAGCATGGAGCAGGCGGGAAAAACTTCTGCGCGAGTGGGAGCGATGGACCGACCCAACCGGTCCCATTGGGGACCGGTCTAGGATGAACCCAGGCCGACTGGCCTGAAGCGTGGGTTTTGGCAAGGCAAGCAGCCACTTGTGCTGCTCTCCTTCATTTTCTGCATTCGATCCAGTGGCATATTGGGAAAGAGACATTGCCGCTAATCTCTTTTCCCTCCTTTTCTGTGATTTCTTTATGAGTGCTACTTCTTTTTCTGTTTTCTGAAGTTAGAGTCTTTAAATTGGTGTTTTATGGATTTAAGGTTTTGTTCTTGTTGTGTATTGCTTTCAGATTTCCCATGCGGAATCCTTTTCCCTATTCTAGGACTGTATCCAAAGAGGTGGTGGTGCTCCGGTTATATCCTACTCCGAGTTGATGATTTTATCTCCCATTTATCTTCCCTACTCCATCTCCTCCACTTCTCTTAGCCGCCGGCTATCCCCAACCGCTTCCCCCTATGTTGCCGACCCCATTTATGCTGCAATAACTTTTTTGCCCAGCTCTTTACCCTCACTTTTCCTTGCAGCCAGCCGTCCCAACTACTGTCCCGCTGTTCCCGGTTGCTACCCCACCTTCCCACCAACCTCCACCGCCCTTGGCATACACTCTTGAGGTGTCCGCTTTGTCGTTTGTGTTTTGGTAATGTTTCAATTTATGTGTGTTGTAACCCTCTTTTCCTACTAATAAAAGTAAATTTTTGTGGTTTGGTTTTTCTTCTCCGGTATCAATTAGGCAGCGTGTGGATGGTTAGCATTTGACGTTGACAGCCATTGAATTATTATTACTAATTAACTTGTTTCTTTTTTCCCTGAATTTAATTTATTTTCTGATCAGCACCTATTGATTAGTAAGAAGCTTCTACACGGTGGTTCATTTGTTCATAATCATCCCAAACTTTAAACAAGAATTCTCGTAGTGCAGACCCTTACTGACGTTTGAGTTTCTAGGTGTTTACTTTTGGGACAGCGAGAAGAATAATTTATTTTTCATGCTTTACTCCTCTATTGGTTGCTTAATATTCAAACATCTGAGGAGAATTTTGTTGTGTACTTTTAGAAAACATCAAACAAACTACAGGCAACACAGCAAGCAACGCTGAGGGCACTAAAGCTTTTTCTTCTTGGTGTCCTTCTGCAGGGTAATATTATTTTTTCTAATTTATTCTATGCACTCTCAAACATCTATGTCTAGAAAAATTTCATTAGTTAATTTTTTTTTAATCAAACAATTTCAAGAAATAGGATATTTTATTCAAATGGTCATTATAACTTCGTTATCAAAATTCTATTTTCTTCTCTGAACCCTGAATAAATGAAGTTTTTGANTATTCATTAGTTAATTTTTTTTTAATCAAACAATTTCAAGAAATAGGATGTTTTATCCAAATGGTCATTATAACTTCGTTATCAAAATTCTATTTTCTTCTCTGAACCCTGAATAAATGAAGTTTTTGATGATTATCTAGGGATTGAATTATTTTAAAGATCACTTCTTATGGTTTACTTTGTTGTAGTTTGCTCTATAATCTTTTATTTGCAAATCTTGGAATGTCAAGCCAATAGCCTGTAAAATCAAACTCAAGCTTACTATGCTTCTTTGAATTAAGTCCTGTGAGGGTTGCAGTTTAGTTTTTGACATTCATTAGAAGAACAACAGAACATAGTTACAGTACAATACTCCTAGGNGCTTTGTTGTAGTTTGTTCTATAATCTTTTATTTGCAAATCTTGGCATGTCCAGCCAATAGCCTGTAAAATCAAACTCATGCTTACTATGTTTCTTCGAATTAAGTCCTGGGAGGGTTGCAGTTTAGTTTTTGACATTCATTAGAAGAACAACAGAACATAGTTACAGTACAATACTCCTAGGGTGATTTTGTGATGAAAAATATTGCATGTTATGACAGAAATGATAGTTTTTTTCTGATGTCAGGACCAAATGTAAGGTATGTGCTTGGATATTTCCTTACACATCATGCATTTTGATGGGCAGTTGTGAGGTACATTAATATGGATTGTTCTATATGATCTAGTATGATTTTGAATTATAAAATTTAGGTTTTCATTTGTTATGAATGCTTGCTGCGCTACAATTATAATTTGGATCAACTTGCTTTCAACAGTAATGATTGAATTATTGAATGAAGGACTTCTCGGTTATCAATTTATTTGTTGTGCTACTTGGTTGTATTCAAAAAGTGGAACGAACTTGAAATGATTAAGAAATATTGATTCTCTATTTGAAATTCTTATTTCCAGGCATGACTATCACATTTTGTTTTTCGACCAATTATAAATAAAAGTGGTTCTCTACTTGTATCCTCAATCATGGTCTAGAAGTTATGGAAATAAGACAACGTTATGGAGACTTAAAACTTAATTTTATACAACTACAATTACACTTGTTATGCTATATTAAATTCAGTTTGGTGCGATAAAGTTATTGATTGCCAATTATAGCTTAAATGAGAATGTTAAGATGAATGGATGATAAATTAAGAATAATATTTAATAAATGATTATATTAGATGGATCACATGAGTGAAGATAAGATATTGCCGAATTGACTTGGGTCTTTTTTTCATCTATAATGGAGGGTAGAAGATGCAAAATAAGATAACAGTACTACACTCATTTAATATGATTGCAATGTAAAATGATAGATAGAACAAAGCAATATGAGAAACCTTATGACGTACCGAACATTAATTATGTCATATCATTTCTGATCCAGGTGAATTCTTAGTATAAAAGCTTTTGTTTCTACTTTTACGCTGTGTCGGGCTTTCATAAGCTTTATCCTTGGGAAGATTCTAATTTTTTTTAAAGTTTAGATGATCTTTTTTCTCGTAACAAAATTCGATGGTGCGTCTTTTCTCTTGGTCCTAATTGCTTATCATTTCTTTTTATTTTAGAAACGAGGAATATCATTCATCCGGGCATCTTCTTAAGATTGATACTCTTGATTGTCTCATTTTTTTTCCATTTTTTTAATATTTAAAAAAGAGCATAACAACTTCTAAAGGACTTCAGCATTATAGTCTCCTCAATATTCTTTTCAAAATCTTCACTAAAGTTCTTTTTAAAAGTCTCATAGAATTCTTACCCAAGTCGGTTGAATGTTTCTTAATGTGATTTATTGTTGGTGTAGGGACTATTGACTGCATTGTTGTGGTTGATGAACTTGTTAGCTCTTTCATTGAGAAAGGATAACTTTATCTGTTAAGTGTAAT
>JXCR01060498.1:0-12308 GCA_002079205.1 Phalaenopsis hybrid cultivar
CGGACCAACCTTGTTTTGCAATCCTACATCCGCCAAAAACATGATTGGGAGAAAATGACACGATGCAACCAAGGAGAAACTCTCAGCGAGGTGTACAGGAACTTACCTTGGAAGATAGGCATCAAAAAAATCCTTCAAAAGTAACATAAGTTTGCCGTATTTGAGAGGAGATAATCCGATGATCCCATAGCCACAACAGTAACTCATTAGATCGAGAGAAGGAAGTGAATCTCTTCCACCAGGCAATTTCCAATGACGAAGAACCACTATCTCGATGATTCGACATGGAATATCAGAGGATAAACTAGAATCTTGGGATAAAGGTGAATTTATCAGATTTTGACAGACGCATGGATACATAGGAGTTCTCGAGTAACTTCAAACAAAGGAGCAAATTTTTAGTACAAAGATGTTCTTCAGAACAACATACTTAAATTGGTAGCCATCAAGCTCAAGAAAAATGCTTCATTGTGGTGAGAGAACCTAAAGCACATTCGAAAATGAGAAGGGAAGAGTAAAATAAGCATATGATCCAAAAAAGAAAAGGAAGATAGAGCGCAAATACTTTCCCCCACATTACTTACAGAACATGTTTACAAAACTCCATAACCTGCTATGTTGTGTCCCGTACAAGAATGCACCATGAATGGTTTTGCTCTCCTCTCTATGTGAAGAGCTTGCTAGCATGAGATCCCACACTAGTAATGCATTGGAGACAAACAAAAATATGCATGGAGGTCTGTAAATTCATATGAAGAGATAGAAAGGACGAAAGAATAATATTTTTTTAATATTATATTATTTATTTTGTTTACTGAGGGACCAAAGGGAAGTGTTCATANAGTTGGAGACAAACAAAAATATGCATGGAGGTCTGTAAATTCATATGAAGAGATAGAAAGGGCGAAAGAATAATATTTTTTTAATATTATATTATTTATTTTGTTTACTGAGGGACCAAAGGGAAGTGTTCATATAACTCCGCAATAAAATGGAGAGCTTCTCAAAGTGTGAAATGAAGGGAAGCATACCTGAATCTTATATCTCAGTGACCAACGCATAATTTACCCTTCAAAATACTATCTTTATGACATTTACATATTCCCCACTCTGCCACTTTCCTATGTTTCTTCGCAACAAATAAAAATAAAAATAAAAGAAAAAACCCCCTAACTTTATTCAAGTAAACCTTAGAATTTTATTTTCTATAGACTTGCTAGCCAGCAACAAATCTAATCGATTTTGAAAATGGTGCTTAGAACTGTTTAATAATTGATTTCCATCATGTCAACCATAGGTAATCATGCAAAACAGTTCTGCAATGGAAAGGAACAAATAGGTTTAAGCTTCTGTTTGATAATCTGTTGATTATTGCTTGCTNAATTTTGAAAATGGTGCTTAGAACTGTTTAATAATTGATTGCCATCATGTCAACCATAGGTAATCATGCAAAACAGTTCTGCAATAGAAAGGAACAAATAGGTTTAAGCTTCTGTTTGATAATTGTTGATTATTGCTTGCTAATTAAGTAATTATGCAAAGAAGGTAGAGCTGTTATTCACTTGATCTAAACCAGATTCTCTTTGCGATTTAACGTGGCAAGAAACGATCATGTGCGCCCGCAAGCACTGTCATTTTGTTCAAGATGGCGCTCAATTTTGTAAGTCAGTGAATAGTTCCAGCAAATTGCCAGACACAATAACCGGTGAGGCTAAATCATAACAAAATTGACGAAAGGGTATAATGAAAAACTACAGTATAAAGTACAAATAAAAAAATTGGACATAAACAGAAGCTGATGTGAAATAGGAGCACTGACCTTATCTCCAACTTTCCACTGGCAAAGAGAAGTGCAAGGCCAATCTCAGAAGAATGGCTAGAAAAAACTGAAGCGAAGCAACAATGGCCACTTAATTTTTTCTTGCAATGCAATTTCTTGATGCCCTGACTCAGGCATCAGAATTCATAAAAGTTAATTTCTATAGTATCTCAACAATTTCGAAGTTCAACACGATACTACAAGAATATCGTCTTCACCTGGACTGCATGATTCAGGGAATAAAGCCGCACAGCTTTTTCAGAGCAAAGCAATATTAATGACTGGTTCATCGTTTTGTCCTTATCATGGTTTTCTTGGTTCAGCTCCTTCAAGCGAGCTGTGCATTCTCCATCAGGTGAAATATCTGTTCAACACAACAGTTCTGTTAATTAACCAACTTTTTAAAAGCTATCTCTCTCAATTTATCTCTCTCTCTCTCTCTCTACCTATCTATCTACTATCTATCACTCTATCTATCTATTTACTATCTATCTCTCTACTATCTATCCCTCTACTATCTATGAGTTTATCTATCTATTTATCTCTCTCTATATCTCTCTCTCTATCTATCTACTTATCTCTCACTCTCTCTCTATCCATCTATCTATTTATCTCAATATCCCTCAGTCTATCTCTATCTATATATATACCCATTTATCTCCCCCTCTCTCCCTACCATCTACCGATCTATTATCTATCTATCAATCTCTCTCTCTCTATCTATCTATCTATAATCCACAAAAATTCAGTTTCTCATGGGTCCATTACAAGTTCCAATGAGTTGAACCATATAAATTTTCGAAAGAAGCCTTTTAGGCCCCCATTTATTTTTGCCCAAATTTCATAATATATTTTATACTTATTATATTAAGTTGAATTATCAATTTTGTTAATATTAGATCTGAATTCAATATTTTTAATACCAACATTTTTTTGGCTAATCTCAAGTTTAAATCCAAACTTTTTTAGGGTCAAATCTAATTTAAAAAGTATTTAATTTGATTTAAAAATATTTGGCCTTATTTTGGTAACCCAATTTCTATATGTATAAATCCCACTAAGTGAAAATTATTTAGATAAAATTATTTTTGAGGACTACCGTCAGTGTTCTATCTCTAATCCAAATTATTTGCGGCAACAATAACAAGCCTAAATCCCACTAAGTGAGATCGGCTACATGAATCAATTTTCTCCATTGCGTCTTATTAAGTGTCATATATTCATTTAATTCTAATATATTAAGATCATTTTTATGCAATATCTAACTGTTTGCAGCTAGCATTAAATTGTGTGAAAATCCCCCCACACCCTCTCTCTCCCTCTCACACACACACACACAGATAAACACACATTTTCTCTTATTTATTTCAGGAGAGAAGGTATGGAGCAAGTAAAAGAGACAAGAAAGCGCTTACCTAAGATATGCATTAGTAAACATCTAGATGGTTTCTTGGGGTGTATTCCACTATCGTTCATATCATTTCCCGTATCCTCTTCAATGGCTATGACCGAGGAGTCCTCCGTAGCAATCAACAAAACATTTTTCAAATAACCATTATGATTGCAGCTCTCAAACTGCAAAGCTATGGTGCCGGTATAGATCTGAGTGGGGAATTGCTTTTGGTATAAAATTGAACCTCCTTTTGTATCAACAACAAATACCTGAAAGGTACAATAGATAAACTTAGAAGTGGCGGGCTCAAACCTTAGAAAATTGTGTTATATTTCTCAAAGATAATGATCAAAAAAATAATTCTCATTAAAATGCCATTGAAAACTTCCATGATTAGAGTAAAAAACTCATTATACTTTCTCCTTCTACAAAAATTTAATTACAGCTACATCAAACCACCCGCTGTTTGGCGCCAAAGTATTAACTCGGCGCTTGCTGTTTAAAATCTCCCTAGAAAAAAGGAAACTACTAAACAATTGTTTTGCAGATAAGTTAACATATGAACGATTAGTTACAGGTGAGAAAGCTTTAAAAATTATAAATCCATTACTCCCATGCAAGCTGTGGACAAGGGTTTCGTTTTGTAAATACAACATTTTGGTTGCAGTTGTGAGTATATTATGAAAGTTGTTAAGCATTGTTAAAGCTGTTAGTACGGAAACTTTTATATCAATAGGGTGCTCAATCCATAGCAAATGGTATGGATTTATTTCATAGGACCTTGGCACGTGGTACTCATTTCCCTACAATATGGAAAGAAATTCTCTCATTTATATAAGTATTAGACTATGATAAATCCTAATCTCCGTCGCCGACCCCCAACTCCAACCCTCACCCGTGACAAAATTTATTGGTTCAGGATACCCTGACTTAAATTTGCTTCAAAGCCGTCCAATTTTTTTTAGAGATGAGCAAAACACGATTATTCAATAAAAACTTATATTACACATTTTGATAGCAAATATGATATCTATAAAGCACATTATGACTAAATTTAAGTCAAGATATCCGAACACATTTTCCCTCCATTCCCACCTACTTCCGATCTCACTCAGCCCCATTCCTACATTCAACTCCCTGCTTGCAACACCTACACTCTGCTCGCCCCACTCCACATGCTCTCACAAATGTCTTGCCGCACCAAACATGCTCCTAACTCTCCTCTTTCTCACTTCAATTGTGCATCATAAGCTCCAAAAACTTCTTCCAACTCTCCTGAAAGAGTTTTTTGGGGTCTAACTCTACATTATATCTTAAATAAGATAATATCCAGAAATGTTTCTCTAATTTTTCAAGTATTTTATGAACTTCTTTCAGGTTTCCTATATATGCAAATCCAATGGTTAATTAACTGTTTCAATGATGAGAAACAATTTTCAATTAAGGCTAGCATTTATGTGCTAAGGGCTTCACATATAGTGGAAGCAATTGGTTTTAGCTTAGGAAAATTTATCATCTTTAGCTTTGAGCAAATAAAGGGGGAATGATGATGAAACCAATCAAGACCATATGATTCTATCATCCCGGGTTGTGACGGAATCTAATTTGCTTGGTCAAAGAAGTTGGCCAACCCAATTTGACCAAACGATCCTTATCTGTAGTCATAGACTACAAAACTTTTTAAACGGGATTGAATGTTTGTTTAAGGGGACAATTTTAAAATTATCATAGCTAATAAAGGGCTTCATGCCCTATAAAATGCATTCCATGATTCATCACTCAAGAAATTTGGATCATTAAGGAAAGTATGGACTTGGTTGTGAATGCAATGTAATTGTGTCATTTTGCGATGAAATGCCTAATTAAAGAGCCCCGATCATAATCATTCTTTTTCAAGATGTCATTTAACAACAAAATCTCATAGTTAGAAAACATGTCTTGCTCTAACTAACATGAGATCTTAAGAGTAATAAAAAAGATATACATAATATAACATAGACTTTTTGTGAGTTTAGATTAATCTTAAATCTATCATCCTCGATAAATGAATTGATGTTTTATGCTTGAGGGAAAAAGTCTTCATTTGAAAAGTTCTAAATTTCATAATTTTCTTGAAACAATTATAGTTTTGTGCTCCAAAAAACTGCGCCCCGACCTTCCCCGAAGATCAATAATGATGAGTGAGAGAGTTTTATATAGTTTAAGATAAACTTTTCAGAAAACAGATGAAATTTAGATAAGATAAAACCTTGAGATTTCACTCTCATTTTGCGAAGCATATATCTATGTTTTTTAAGATTTTCAATAAGTACAAACCCTTATTAGTTAATTATCCCACCCCACCCCACCCCCTCAATAATAGAAGAACGCTTTCAATTTAGCTTTTAGTCATTAAGGTGTTTGATCGCACAACAAATAATAACAACAGACCTAAGTTTGGGNCGAAGTATATATCTATGTTTTTTAAGATTTTCAATAAGTACAAACCCTTATTAGTTAATTATCCCCTCAATAATAGAAGAACACTTTCAATTTAGCTTTTAGTCATTAAGGTGTTTGATCGCACAACAAATAATAACAACAGACCTAAGTTTGGGACTATAGAATTTATCGATGCAAATTTAAAGCAAATGGTAAGGGAAATAATGATTAACCCGATCAACAACCGATGGTTTCAATGTCCTGGGTTTTTATGATCCCTAGTCTACGCAGAGAAGGTAGTCGACCCAACCCGTGTCACCAACCGACCTGAGCCTTAGAATTAACCAAAGTGGGTACAGACGGCCGGATGGTGAGAATTAAATTCTCTATATTCATTTCTATAACTAACATTTAACATATAAAACAGCAACTCAAGAAATTAAATTAAAATAATACAATTAATTTATCTCATTACATGTTGTCTGCGTCTTCTATAAACATTATCTTTTATTGCTCATCTTTTAATTAATTAATTACATCTGAAAAGTTAGTTTATAATTACAGTATGCTAACCAAATTCAATGAATGCTCACGCTCCTAAACTCTATTAATATAAGAAAATAATAATATGCATGTCAGTTAATTTTTTCAATAAATTAGTATAAAATATTTAATAGTTTAAAAATGTGATCAGTTACAATATTTTATGTTATTCAATAGCTTTTATTATATCAATAACATACTTATATTATTTTATATCTTGTACAACGGTCACAGGAGCATCATCTAAAATTTTATTAAGATATTTCAATATCAATATCCTTTTTCATTTACATGTACGAGCACCTTAGAGTTCCTCAGCTAGTACCATAAAGAAGTAACATTATCATAGTCAATCATGTACATAGAAACACACACACACATATATATAATAAGTATCATTCATATATTTATCTTATGACATATAATATAATATATGTATCTTTAAATAACATGTTATAATTTTTACTAAAAGGAGACCTAACTTTCAGAAATAAACAATAAAAGTAGAGTATACAAATCAGGATAACCTGATACATGAATTTTATAGATATCAATAACTACTAATTCAATTGATTGAGAAGAAACAAAATATTACTATAAATCTAGAAGGAAAAGTACTCACCTGAATTCACTTTATGAAATTATCTCATCCAAATTCTTAAAATTTCTCTTTCACGACTTAATTTTTTCTCGCATGGTTAGGTTTCATAATATTCTAACATTAATATGTAGCAAATTATAGTTAAATTGACAATACAAGATTACTAAATAAACACTACTCTTACCTCTTTATCTCTTCTTCTTTTGTACAATACGACCTCGATCTCATTGGTTCTTTAATTCAATTGCCTTATAAATTATATTTATTAATATTAATTCATAGAATTTAATATAACTTTATAACTTACAGAAATAAAACAACAAATCCTTACCGCCAATGTAGCCAACTTTTCTCAATCCAAAATCTCCTATTAAATAAAATGTTCTTCAATCACTTATTAAATTCATAGGATATAATAGTTTAAGATCGTTTTAATTAGAATAATTTATATAAATAAAAGCATGAATCTTTACCCCCTCATTTTCATAAATTATATTTATTCTGAAATCCAATATTCTTCCTTCAAAGCTTTTTGATTAAATTTACATAATCCCATATTAATTCATTAAATATGAATATATATAACTAAATCTTAAACTAATACTAATAAATAAATACATGCATGTCGAACGACCCCGCCCCCCAGGTAAGTCGTTTCTACCTCTCGATCTCACCTCTACCGACTATTTATAAAGCAAAAAATACACATTGCCATCCCCGACTGTCCGCTTCCTCTCCCTCTTTTCGACTCTTTACTTCCTCTCCCTCTCTTCGACTTACTCGGGGAAATGAAACAAGGCATCCAAACCTGATAGATGAATCCTTATCAGTGATCATTGGTTGTTTCATCAAAGAGGATCTTATAGACCTGGGATGGATGTTGCTCTAAGAAAGCTTACTCAAGTCAACATTAGCTAACAAATTGTACCCTATTAGATATATCCTATGATTCACAATATCAAATGACAAGAAACCATTTGGAAACATATGAGCTATAATCATGACCGTAATATAGTGGAGTTAATGATAGAATTGCAAACATCAAGGTTATACTCATGACCGTATTATAGTGGAGTTTTTCTGGTCAAACCACATAGTTAGAAGGCTCTGATTGTAATCGCTTCATTTGTGGTGTATGTCTGGCCAAACCAACTTGTTAGAGGACTAATTATAATCGCCTTATTTGTGGAGTCTATTGGAAAAAAAAATACAAATATAAAACTCAGCTTACCACTTTAATGTCATGAGATTATTTTGAGTAAATATATAATATTACACTAAATATGACATTAGCTTTTTGTGAGCTCGAGTTAACCTAAAATTTGTCACTCTTGATAAACAATGACGGAGGGTTTATGAGACTTAATTTTAACTTTAAAAGTGACAGAATTTCAAATGATTATTTTGAGATTTGTATCTAAAAATTTCGATTTTATAAATAACCGCTTGTTGACCTCGCTTTCGATCGAGGTGTAGTTTTTCCCTCCTTAGTAGCCTAGGATCTAGCCGTAAGACCTTTCTGTCGGCTACTCCTAGAAAACTAGTGAAGGAGCCCTCCTCGTCAGCAATTCTGAACTTTTCTTCACTCAACTTGACGTTCCATGTGGTAGTCTTAACCGCTATTGCTTAGCAGATAAGGCTACTTCGAAGGAACTCAAGGAGCATTCCTATAGGACTGTCGGCCTTAGGATTGACTTTACTCGTTGATTTGGCGCCGCTGCGCTCTTCGCCGTCCTGTTTAATCGAATTCGAGCCAAGTTTTTGATGTGATTCGAGTCGCGACGCGTCTTTGATCTGATCGACGACTAGGTTGCCCGGACAACTCCAGATGACGAAACGGACTGCGCCGATGAGTCCGAAACATCGATTTTGCTTAAGGGGGACGTTCGTTCCATTGCGACGTCGCGTCTTGGGGAAAATACCTATTTAAGTGTTAATTATAATAATAAATAATATTTTTTTATTATTATTATTATAATTAATAACTTATATTAAAATTCTTAACCTAAATCCATCTCCCTCCCCGCCTCATTTCCTCGAACCCATGGGCCTGTCTTAGCCCTATGATGGCTTGTTCGGTCGCCCGGCCCACTCCTTCGTGTCGTTGGGAGGTTTCGTTCCCGCGTTCGCCTCTCGCACGCGAGACAAGTCTCGCAGACGCCTATCCCTCGTATCCTATCTTATGCGTTCTGAGTTGGATCTTCTCTGTCGCGGATCGTATCCTCTGCGAGAATCTAATCCTTTGCCTCTCTCGATCCCTCTGCCGTATTTTCTTAATCATTCTTCTCCTCCTTTATTAGAGCTTGGTTTTTGTAGCCCTGGGGTAATGCCGAAAAGTTTTCTAAGGAAGGAAACCCTGTCATTTTTCTTTCTCACTCACTTCTTTGATTTTCTAGTGCTTGAACTGGTTTCCTCTTGCTCTTGGAAGAGGAATTGAAGTTGGGGAGTGCCTTTAAAATTCCTGTGTTACTTTCTTTCTGCTTTAAGGAGGTACCTTCCTTCCCCCCCCCCCCTCTCTGCACCTTACTTCCTTTCGGTTTTTTCTCTGTCGAGCCGCTGAAAATGACTCTGCTGAATGGTACAACAGGCTAGTTTATTATTGTGCCTATACTTGAGATATTTATTACTTGAGCATGTGAAAATAGAATGGCAGACATGTTTTAGGGGTTGGACATGATTATTTGCTTAGGTTAGTGAGAATGTGGCATGTTTCTATTCATTATAGCATATTTCTATTGGAAGCCATTAGGATGGTTGAAACATGGCTTTGAGGCAATGTTAACTCTTCTTGCAAGCATGTTAGGATATGTATCATGAAGCTTTTCATTTATTCTTATCTAGCATGAGACATTGGAAGGTTTATTTGGTCTTTCACGCATGTGGGGGCTCGGTTTTACCTTAAGATGACTGAAATTTTAATTTCTGTTAAGGCTTGGGTTTTAATCTGTGCTTGGACTGTGTTTTAACTTTGAATGGCTCGGTTTCAGCCTCTTTTGGGGCTCGGTTTTGCCTGATCCAGTCCTTGGTTTCTTTTTCATTTTACATACTTGTAAAGCTTATTTTGGCATGGGATCTGTATGTTGTTGTCTACTCCAAGTCCAATATATGTGCGGGTTTATCCCCAAATGATTTGAAGTTGGTGCAGGGTGTGGTTTTCCTNAGGTGTGGTTTTCCTCGTTCTTGGCCCTACTCGAGAGTTTGGCTTGGTTTGGTTTTGTCTTTTCTAGACCTTACCCAAGAGCTGGTTTGGTGGATGGGCTCGGTTTTGCTTGTTTTGGCCTTGAATGACTTAGTTTTTGTCTGGTTCTGCTCCTACCCGAGAGGTAGCTTGGGAGCTTGATTTGGTTTGTTCTTATTCCTACCNCCTCGTTCTTGGCCCTACTCAAGAGTTTGGCTTGGTTTGGTTTTGTCTTTTCTGGACCTTACCCGAGAGCTGGTTTGGTGGATGGGCTCGGTTTTGCTTGTTTTGGCCTTGAATGACTCAGTTTTTGTCTGGTTCTGCTCCTACCCGAGAGGTAGCTTGGGAGCTTGATTTGGTTTGTTCTTATTCCTACCCGTGAGCTTGTTGGTAGCTGGCAATCCTTTGGGGTTGTTTGGCTCTTCCTACACGAAGTGGCTTGGGTGTTGATCGATGAGTCAAGTTTAAATGTATGTCTTTGCCCTATCTATGAAGTGAGGTGATTGAAGAATGGGTTGAACAGTTTCCTATGTCCTACTTGGTGAAATTGGAGTCGATTTGGAGACTTTGTGGGGGTTTGTCCATTCACTCTCCTATGTATATCAAATATCTTCATATAATTAATTTGGGTTGCCTTGGTCGTGAGCCTCTTTTGGCCTTGGGCTGCCTTAGCCGTGAGCTTCCTCTTCTTCTGTGCCTCGGGTTGTCTTGGTCGTAAGCCTCATTTGGCCTTGGGTTGTCTTAACCGTGAGCCTCCTCTCCTTCTGTGCCTTGGGTTGCCTTGACCGCGAGTCTCTTTGGCCCTGTTTTGCCTTGACCAAAAGTCTTGGTGGCTATATTCTCACCGATTAACCCCGGCCGTGAGCATTTATTTAGTTCTATGGGAAGATTTCATGCTTATTTGATATATGAAGCCATTGATTGATTTGGAAGTTGGAAGATCCTGATTTTTGCATGGGTTTGGGAGTACTAGTGGTGGTATTCTNTGAGCCTCCTCTCCTTCTGTGCCTTGGGTTGCCTTGACCGCGAGTCTCTTTGGCCATGTTTTTCCTTGACCAAAAGTCTTGGTGGCTATATTCTCACCTATTAACCCCGACCGTGAGCATTTATTTAGTTCTATGGGAAGATTTCATGCTTATTTGATATATGAGGCCATTGATTGATTTGGAAGTTGGAAGATCCTGATTTTTGCATGGGTTTGGGAGTACTAGTGGTGGTATTCTCCGAGTTATTTTCCTTTTGTGAAGATTAGGGGATTTCTAAGTGTCATCTTTTAAAAGCATTTGGTTGGAATAAATTTCAGACGTCTTTGGGAGCTGGGCACCGATGTTAGGAAGTCACTGATGTGTGAGGCCATTTTGACTCAGGTTAAGCCACTCATAAAAAAATTGTGAGAAAATAATGCCCTTTTGGATAAATTCAAGGATCTTCGGGCTTTCCTTTTCAGGTCTTTTCATCACGAGTCTTGAGAGCTGATTCATCCTTCGTTCTTTTCGATGTTTTTAGGTGAATCAATCCCTCCTCTCTCTCACCCCATTTTTGTTCCTTTTTTCCTTGCTTCTTGATTCGATTTTTTATGCTTATGTCTGATACATAAATGCCCATGTATAGTCTTTTGCTATACGTGAAACCATCAAGCAAGGTCGCAAGTAGGTCGGTTTTGTTTTGGGGCTTAGGGCGGTGATGACAAAGGCACACCGGAGATAGAGCATAATGATATGTCATCCTACGACATCGAGATCCGATTCAAGAACCCGGTGAGTTGTAGGATGATAATATCATTCACCGACACAAGACTAACGAGAGCTGAACCGAACATTCTTAGGTTGTTGGTAGTCTTATGCCCGACAGCGCGATCGACTCGTGGACAACTACTTTTCNAGTAGGTCAGTTTTATTTTGGGGCTTAGGGCGGTGATGACAAAGGCACACCGGAGATAGAGCATAATGATATGTCATCCTACGACATCGAGATCCGATTCAAGAACCCGGTGAGTTGTAGGATGATAATATCATTCACCGACACAAGACTAACGAGAGCTGAACCGAACATTCTTAGGTTGTTGGTAGTCTTATGCCCGACAGCGCGATCGACTCGTGGACAACTACTTTTCAAAATTGATAAAAAAAATTTGATAAGAACAGATACACCTTTTTTTAAAACAAAAATACACTTTTCGCTACGAACAAAATTGATACAACCCACTTTTTGCATGTTTGAAACCTACGTGCATGCTGAAAATATAAATTTTAAATACATTTTAAACATCGGTTGTCCACCTGTTGATCACCTGTTTAGNTTTGATAAGAACAGATACACCTTTTTTTAAAACAAAAATACACTTTTCGCTACG
>JXCR01060505.1:5298-21601 GCA_002079205.1 Phalaenopsis hybrid cultivar
ATAATTCCTTCAAATGCTTGCAGAAAGGAGGAAGAGGGTTACCTTTTGATGCGATTCAAAACAAACTCAAGAACAAACCTAAAAAAATAAAATCAGCAACACCTTCCTTAAGAACCTTGATGCAAAAGCACAAGTCTCCTAAAAGCCTCGAGAATACAACTACGAATGCACACGGCCAAAGATGCCACAATTCTTTCTCTTCTCCTCTCAAAATTTCAACAACCCACAAACATGCCCTAGGAAGAGCTTTTATAAGCAGGGAAAAGAGAAAGAGCCGCACCTACCACGATGCCGTGGCCGAATGAAGTAACAGGAAACGAAAAGACACATTTAGAGAAAATGAAATGTAGCCTCGAGAAGGAGAAATGTCGGCCAGCTGAAGTCTCACGATTGGGGAGCCGCTCGGTCGAGCGGCCATGTGAAGAAGAAGAGGAATCGAGAGGGGAGGAGAAAGTTGCGTGGATTGATCACGGGATCTAGAGCACGAGAGGGGGGGGGGAGAGCCGAGCTTTCAATCGAACCGCGACCGGGATGGAATGAGGGTTGCGCGCGCGGGTAGGGATTAAATAGGGTTTTATTAGTATTATTATTATTATTATTTTATAATGTTTAATATTTTAAAAAAAACTCGATTTGTGCATTTTCACTTGCGCATCAAATCATAGCAAAATGAATGTCTTTTTTAAGTAATTTTGACGTTTCGGACGCGCCAGAGTAGTCCGTTTCGTCATCCGAAGTTATTTTGACAAATTCATTGATTCGCATGTGATTTGTTCGCGTGCAGAATTATAGCAAAATGGGTGTCCTTTCTAGCTAAAAACGATGTCCCGGACGCGCCGGTGCAGTCCATTTCGTTACACTAGGTAGTCTGGACAACCTCGTCAATGATCAGTTAAAAAATGCGTCAAATTCTATTTCACTTCAAATTTCAAGTTCTTGATCGATCATTTCAAAAATTGACTTGTGTTTCAATTAATTGTGAAACCTTTACAAGTGTAAGTGATGCGAACTATAATATTTGTGTGTATAAATGTACTAAAGTCATTATAGGTGTCCTAAGGCTTTTAAACCCTACGGAATCTCTCTTTGGGCCTCCACATGATGGTCCTTAACCACTTAACCAAATGATGATGGTTTGAGACCACCCAGATGAGGCACCACAAAAGAATCAGGAAGTGATTCAAATTTCTAAAAGGGGTGGGTCCCAGTTCTAGTCCTTTAAGATAATCGATAGGAAAGTCTTATGATTAGATCCCAGGCTCTATGAGGAGGAAGGAAAGACCTCACAAAAATGAGGTCAACATGCCTGACGTATCAATCTATAAATTTTTTCTTGAAATAAATCATTAAATTCAACAGTAAGTTTTCACTTAATAAACAAATATAGTCTTAATATGCATTAAATTTATATGCAAATGCTATGTATGATTGACCAAAAGTATAATTCATTANCAAATTTTTTCTTGAAATAAATCATTAAATTCAACAGTAACTTTTCACTTAATAAAGAAATATAGTCTTAATATGCATTAAATTTATATGCAAATGCTATGTATGATTGACCAAAAGTATAATTCATTACTTTATAAAACTGTAAATTTTATTTTAAATTCATCCATTCCCGCTTTAATTTGACTATGCACCCCCCCTTTCAACTTCTTTAAGAGTCATATCAGGATTAATGTCATACCTAAAAGTATCGTTAAAATTTTACTAGTATGTACCATCAAAATTTGAACTCGAAGGTAACCTCTGCTATTTCTTTTATCGTGCATGGGTACATCGCTTCCCCTGCCTATACCATATGGAGGTAATCCTATATGATTTAAGCCTTTACATTTCACTTCTTTTAATTACTTTCATTTAAGATTATTGAAATCACCATTATCCTTTTTCATTTTCACATCATTTATTTAGAAAATTCTTAAGTTCACAATATGTTTCTAATTATAAAAACTTTTGATGAAATAATAATACTGTGCTTTATTAAAAACAACTTACAAACAAGAAAATAAATATTCATATGCTTAAGGGTCTGTTCGGGGCAACTAAAGTTTATTAATAAGCTAATGTGTAGCAGCTGTAGCAGGAAGCTGCTGCGTAGAAGTCTGTTGTCTGTTTATTTTTTGTAGTTTGAAAACAGTTGTATTGTAGATATTCTGGACAAATGATTGTTTACAACATAATTATTTATACTTGCTTATTCCATACTTGTAAGTAAATATCCAGTTCGAACATTACAAAATAAAAATAGACATATCACTAAACAACGAGTAACACAACCATCAAAATTAAAAAAAAAAGACTACTAAAATAACAATCAATAATATGATAATATAATTTTTAAAATACAGCTGATATAGATCATGAGATAAATTTTCTTTCAGAGAAACTCTCCACTTCGGATCACTCTTGACGGTGGAATCGTCCAACTTATTTGCCCACTTGAAGATGTCACAATTTTCTATTATTCTTCTTAGACACCTGTAAAACAGTCTCCTGTAGCTATGTGACTCTCGCGAATCATTTAAAACTTCTTTTCCTAAAAAATTCTATCAACAAACTTTCATCCAAACTAGCATACACCAACCCTACATAATCTAATCATCCAACAAGGTTTGCATACACAACACACAGTTCAAATGAATTTACATTTCACACAATAAATTCAATATTTATCACACAACACTCAAATCTGTAAAACCACATCAAAATGAATACCATTACAACACCTAAACATAGGGAAATCAGGGTAAAATAGTAAAATACGCACGATTACAACCACCATCATTTTTTAAACTTCAAATTATGGATTCAAATGCCATAAATGTAAATACATAAGAATTGTGTTAGGTTTGTAAATTTCCCTAAACAATATAAAAAAAGGAGCACCCGAAACATTCTAAAATCCCCACAGAAAAAGGAGCACCCGAAACATTGCTGGTAAAACCAGCTTGTCCGAATTCCCAATCCATATTCATTAAACATTGTTGTTAACGAATGTACCACCAATTATCAGCCTTTTCTCAATATTTTCACTCAAATTTCAAAATTTTTGATGAAATCCCAATCCATATAAGTGAAATACATAGCAGCCAAAAGATTGTTGTTCATATATCGCTCTCAAGCATTTCTCAAATTCACACTCATTTATCACAAATCAACGTAGTAAGAAGGAAGTAAAAATGCCAAAAATTTTAGGGTGATAAGTATGTAATCATATTAAAAAAAAAACTAACGTAAGACGCTATGTATGCATCAACCAAAGACCACAAAACGATTGAAATCACAAAATANAAAACTAACGTAAGACGCTATGTATGCATCAACCAAAGACCACAAAACGATTGAAATCACAAAATATATAGAAAAATTGGGGTTGTAGCCATCGAGAATAGAGAAAAAAAGTAAGTCACCAGTGCTATGTATGTAAAAAAAAAAAGAAAAATCTCTGTGCAAACCATATGACTCATAGAGCAAATACATGAAGAAGATATGAAGGGTAGAAGATACCGGAGGAAGAAGGAAGCAAACGCCGTAAAAATTCTATCCAGTTGTATCGACGAGCGAAGAGTAGAGAAAAAATCCTAGGCAGATCACATGCAGGGTGAGGCCGANTAAAAAAAAAAAGAAAAATCTCTGTGCAAACCATATGACTCATAGAGCAAATCCATGAAGAAGATATGAAGGGTAGAAGATACCGGAGGAAGAAGGAAGCAAACGCCGTAAAAAATCTATCCAGTTGTATCGACGAGCGAAGAGTAGAGAAAAAATCCTAGGCAGATCACATGCAGGGTGAGGCCGAGCTGGAGGGAGGAGGGAGGTGGGAGGAGGGAGGACAAGTTAAAGAATGCCAAATAACGCAGAAGAAGTCGAGACAGGATCGTGTTGCGACTTATCAGACATGTTTAATAAAACGCGCTCGCNAGTTAAAGAATGTCAAATAACGCAGAAGAAGTCGAGACAGGATCGTGTTGCGACTTATCAGACATGTTTAATAAAACGCGCTCGCGCCGCGTCAACCAAAGGAACGGAACCGCGACAGCGTGCCACGCTGCAACAGATAATCTACGTCACATGCACCCTAAAAGACCTTTGAAATACTTATTCCTTCAATTCACTTGACTATCCCATATATCGGTTAAAGATGCATATAACTATAAGAGTCTCACCCTAAAAGAAAGACTTGAAAATATATCTAATGACATAACTAAAATGACATATAAATAAGTATACAATTCCTTTCTTAAAATGTTTGATTTGTTTCTTTGCACAAGATTCTTCTTTTCTCCCTTATAAGTTTAGTGGGTTCAACTCCTAATTTTCTGTCTTCAATATCTGATTAAGTTAATCCCATTATTAGCATTTAGTAAGTAATTCAATGGTTTCATTCAAGTAATTAACATCATAAAATCCTAAACACCTATATGGTTTGGTTTTTACGATTTGCACATGAAGCTTAAATTCGTGCATGAGCCGTCTCCCTTCTTTGCACCAAAACCTTCAACTTACAATATATGATTTTAATTCATAAACTTTAAACGTTAATATTATATCCTATTTATTAATTAAATTTATATATTTAGAACTTAAACTAAATCAAATAACTCACCTTATGTTTATGTCAATTTCCTTTACTTGCACACTGCAGCCCGCACTCCTTCCTTCATCTTCTCCTCTTACTTAAGTCTAGACACGACCGAGTACAGTGCCAATGCTCTTCTTCCTCCGACCTCCTTCCTTTGCAAGCAAGGGTTTGCTCCTACCTACACACACGAGTCTTCTCCTCGTCTTCCTTTGCATGCGAGCCGCACGACCTCCCTTCTCTACCGCTCGAGGTCGATCGAGCACGGTAAGTTTCACATGAAAGGGAAAAGCCACACAATTCTTCCTCCTTCTTCTCCTTTTGAATTAGGGCACAACGACTTCTCCTCGGCTTGATAGTGGCTTCGAATGCAAAACTCCTCGACGAAGCCGCAAACTAGGTTTGGAAACAACCCACTTCCCTTCTTCCTTATTTGATTTCTTCTTTTCTCGATCTCTTTGCTATATTTATTTTTTGTTTAATTTCAGTTNAAATGCAAAACTCCTCGACGAAGCCGCAAACTAGGTTTGGAAACAACCCACCTCCCTTCTTCCTTATTTGATTTCTTCTTTTCTCGATCTCTTTGCTATATTTATTTTTTGTTTAATTTCAGTTATTACAAAAAGTCTCTTTTTCTTATCATATGTTAGTCATTTTAAAAGTTTCTTTGACTAGACTCATAGTAATGTGTGGGACCTTCTATTATATTGCACGTCAATTATACCTACTCTGACAATCATTAATGATTACATTAAGTATACTTGAGTTTATTCACTTTGCTATGAATATGAAATATTGTCTCTTTAATAAATTTATACCGTCTATTGAAACAAAATTCTCCTCCAACATTAATAAATTCAGTTCTTGTAGTGAATATATGTTGTTTGAGTTTCATGATTTTGCTCCAACAAAAGGGAATCATGTTTTTATACACATCAACAAAATGATGTTGATGAATTTAAGAATTCTCACATTTTAGATGCTCTTTGAAATTTGTTGCTTAAATCTTCTCTTTCATTTAAATTTTTGGTTGAAGTTTTGGGCATGACAATTTATTTAATTACCTTATCATGTCTGAAAGTTCTAATCTTTTTTTCTTTAATCGTCTATTCACAAGTATCCCAACTACCTTGATATGCATATTTTCAGTTTTTTTATTTGTTTATTTACCATCCAATGAATGTCTTATTTTCTCCATTCGGTCTGTTAAATGTGCGTTTATGGGTTATAAAATTTCTTACAAAAGGTCATATTTATTATAATCCGATCTTTGATAGATTTTGTATATCTGGTCAAATTGTTTTCTTTGAAAATCATGTCGTGTCTTTGCGAGAGAGATGTGCTCTCTAATTTTGATGAACTGAATTCTAAACTTGGTTAATTTAGACATGTATTTGTGTATGATACTTAGTCAGCTGGCCATTTGCGTCTATCCAAATTGATTTGCTACCTAAGCTTGCTCGTTGAAATTCAAGCAAAATATCGAGACTTTCTTTCACAATCGCCTATTATTCAAATTAGTACGGGTTTCACATTACCTTGGCCTATTGTCCCATTTATTCATGTTATTTATTAAACATGATTGTCTGCGTAAGGCAATAAGAGAAGAACTTCAAGCTCTCGAGGGCAAGCTTATATTGGATATTGTCATTGACCCCCTAATGTTAAAGCCAATGGCTATAAATGGATTCGCTCCATGTTGATGGTACTTTAGATTGCTAATAGCTATGCTTGGTTGTCATTATTAGCAATCATGAATATGGGGTTTATGATGAAAAGACTTATGCTTCTGTGGCTAAAAATATCATTTATCCTGGTATTCTGAAAGAGGAGATTTTACATGGTTCTCCCACCTAACTTCTCCTTTTCTTTGGATGTTTGTACATTGAAACTCTATTTGAGTTGAAACTGGCTTTCTAGGCATGATTTGATAAATTTTTGATTGATTTTATTTCTCCTTTATGTAGAGCTGATATGGCTTGTCTTTATTTTGCTGAATTTATGTACTAGTCTTGTTCTTCTCTTGATTTATGTTAATGATATTGTTAGCATTGAGACAGATTTGGCAGTGATTGCCCATCTGCGACAAGATTTTCATGCTACACTTCATATGAAGAATTTTGTTCGTCTCACTTCTAAGCTTTGAAATATCACACTAATCCTTCCGACTTTTTCTTGAATCGACATAGGATACACAGGATCTGATTTTATTGTTAAGCCTTCAAAAAACTTCCCTTACAAATATTCCATTAGGAAGAAACAAAAAGTTTTGTAGTGAGGAGGGTTATCATCTTCTCCTTGATCTTATTTGATCTTATTGTCTTTTGATGGCTTGTAGGTAGCTTGAACTATATACCCGTCACTCGACGTTATATTTCTTTCTCATTTAGCAGATTAATCAATTTATAAAACTCCCTTTTACTTGAATTTATCTGTTATTGATCAAATCATTAGATATTTTTCGTGGGATCAGCGGATTGTAATTTTCAGCCGGCTCTCTTCATCTTGTGGTGTATAATAATGTTGATTGGAATGCGTGTCTTGATATCTAGTAGTCTATTATAAGCTGTTGCATAATTTTTTGAGACTATGATTTCATAAAAAAGTAGGAAGCAAACTCGTGTCTAATTTTCTATGAAGTTTGAATACCATGTATTGTTAGCAGCCTATTCTGAGATTATCGGGCTTCTCGATCTTTTATTTGAATTTTATTTGAACTTTTTTTTTCTCAGAATAATCGCATAATTGTCCATGCAGACTATATTAGTGCCATTCAAATTATTGCTGCTCCTGTTTAGCACGAGCATGCATAACATATTTAAGTAAACTGTGATTTGATTTAGGAATCTTTAGACATTTATTTCTGCCCCTCATATTTCTACTAGGCTTCAAATCACGGCATGATAATGTCATTACTTTTTTTTTGCTGGAAAATTAATGTTCCTTGAGTAACTAATATTAATTTGAGGGGATATCAGCTGGATATATGATGTCACATTTTGGCAAAGTTAACCATAATTTTCTTGAATTCTCTTATTATTATTGTAAATATTATATAATCACTGCAATAGAATCTTTGTGATCAACTTGATAGTATAAATAGTTTTATTAAAGAATTCTAATGGAAGTTTCTTATTCGGCCAGATATACTTACTGCTGAAACTCAGCCTTGTAATATGAGAACTATTTTTTATATAATGATAAAAAGTCTATCCAATTGAGATATGCTGAGTCACGAATATATATATATATATATATATATATATATATATATATATATCCTATTTCCTTATTTAGAATTACATTTTTAAAGTTTGTGTAAATAAACATTGGAAATTTTATGGGAAATGAACTTTGAAAGCAATTCGAATATTTTATATGATGTGATTTTCTATGCTCTTTAAACTTCCAAATTGAACTTTTTAATAGAATCATTATGCATCTGATTGGTTTTGAAATTTACTCAGGATTGGCTCGACATCGATTTTGGGATCGCTGAGGGTGTAGATTTCATTGCAGTATCTTTTGTGAAGTCTGCAGAGGTTATTAATCATCTCAAAAGCTACATAGCTGCAAGATGTCGTGACAGGTAAATATATTTGATTACAAATTGTTTAACTGCATAAAAAATATCCTATTATTTTTTAGATACATTAGATATCAAGCGGTTAAACTTCATCAAAATTATCCTATTTTCTCTTTTTTATCTTCTGCTATTTGTGAGAGGAATGATATTTCAGATGCTTATGGGCCAATTTTAGTGTATTTCACTTTTAAAAGTAGTAATAATGTTATTTTTGATGTGATATTAAAGATTTGAATGCTATGTGTGTAAATATGAAACTTCAGGTGTGAGATATGTGTAAGAGGCGTGTTCTATGTATGTGAATGACCCTAAATTTTATGTTCTACATACCAGTAGTTTGCCATGTATGGTAAATCACTAATTTTTCTGGGTTTTTGCAAATTCTAGTCTTGTTGGATAAATTTATTACGAAATTTATCAACACATATCAGTTCTTGTTTGTTTATGGCTGCATCTATCTATGGGCACATGTTCCATGCTTCACTCCTCCCCTGCCTATTGAAGCGCAATGCCTTTTGTCCTTATTGATTTCAGCTTAGTATAGTTGAAGCCAGGACTCTATAGCCCAATGCTTTAAACTGTTTTAGTTTGATTATTAGGCACTGGATATTTGTATTGTTGTTTTCTTCAGAACATCAATATAAAAATGGGGCATTTACATACATACCACACAATTCTTATGTATTTATATATCTAACACCTAAACATTCATATTTACATGCATACCACTCAAATCTGTAGCATCACATTAAAAAACCACATCGCTACCTTTTTAACATCTCATTTCCATATTAACAGAGAGATTTCAGTGATTGCAAAGGTTGAAAGCATTGATTCTTTAAAAAACTTGGAGGAGATTGTTCTCGCTTCAGATGGAGCTATGGTGGCTAGAGGAGATTTGGGAGCACAGATTCCACTGGAGCAAGTCCCCTCGGTTCAGCAGCAGGTAATCATTACTTGCAGGCAGCTTAACAGACCAGTCATTGTTGCCTCACAGCTGCTTGAATCCATGATTGAGTACCCAACTCCGACGAGAGCTGAGGTCGCCGATGTTTCGGAGGCTGTAAGGCAGAGAGCGGATGCTCTAATGCTATCTGGTGAGTCGGCCATGGGGCAATTCCCTGAGAAGGCTCTTGCTGTGCTGCGAAGTGTCAGCCTACGAATCGAAAGGTGGTGGAGAGAGGAGAAACGTTATGAAGGCATGGAGCTCCCTGATGTGGCTTCGTCTTTTTCTGACAAAATATCTGAGGAAATCTGCAATTCTGCTGCGAAAATGGGTAAGCATTTTTTGCACTTTTTGACACCCTAGATACTTACAAATTTTTCATAGTTATGTTTTTTTGGGGGCCATTTACATACATGCCATCTAATTCTTATGTATTTACATATCTAACGCCTAAACTTTACCTTTTACATTTATGCCACCCAAGTATGTCATATCATATCTAAAATACCACTATTTTAACATTTATTAAGTTAAGACACCTTTCCATGCATGGGTGAGATGGCATATCTGTTAAAATTAAAGCTTAGGTGTTAAATATAATAACTGTAATAAAAAAAAAAGGAAAATTTTTAACTGATAGGTCAGTTTGAATGTAACCGTTGAGACCGATCTGTCATTAGGAGACGAAGGAGACGAGGAAGAGACAGAGAGAGTGAGAGATAGAGAGTGATACAGGTGCGCGATTTCCCGTACAGGTGCGCGAAACAGCTAATCAACTGAGCTGATTGGCATAGGCGCCGGTGCAACCCCTCCCCTTGCTTTCCTTTTGTGTTCTTTCCCTTTTGGAGTCTATAATTACTGTTTTTGAGAATTAGGGTTCAATTTTTGCTTGCTGTTTTGTTTGGTTTTCTCCTTTGGAGTCACTTCTCCCTTGCTAGGGTTGTATCCGATGACGGGTGGTGCTTTGGCTGTATCCTGCTCTGAGGTGGCGTTGTATCCTCCTTTATCTTCCTCCCCATTTTGTTCCCTGCATCCCCCTAGATCGCCGACCACTTTCTCTACATCCCCAACCGCCTTGCCACCCATCTACTGCAGCCGTCTCTGCTGTCCAGACCACTTCCCAGCCAGCCGAATCCCTTTCCCCACATTCCTACACGCTTTCCACCCCTCCAGACCCTCCCCATCTTCAGGCCGCTTCATTACTACCCTCAGCCGGGCTGTCCCAGCTCTCCGGATTACCTACCAGTCCCCAACAACCCATTCCCTGCAGCCACTCTCGCTGTTCGGCCCACCTACCAAACCCCAAACCCATTCCTAACCGACCTCTCAGCCACTAACTCTTCCCCATACCCTCACCACGTTGCCTACGCTACCCCTGCTCTCGGATTTTCTTATCCGACCCTAACCAGAGATTGATCTGTTGTTGTTGTTGTTTTTTTTACCTTTCCATTTGTGCCGTGTTATATATTAATAAAAGTTTGTTTTTTTTGTTTCCGCTGATTTTCAAACTAGTTCCGTTATTAGAGAGTGAAAGTGGGAGGGGAGGAGGAAGAAGAAGAAAAAGAAGAAGGGTTCACATGCTTCTATGTCCAGAGATTTGATGCCATTGGCGGAAGTTGATGCTGGGGCCTTTGTGNATTGTTGTTGTTTTTACCTTTCCGTTTGTGCCGTGTTATATATTAATAAAAGTTTGTTTTTTTTGTTTCCGCTGATTTTCAAAATAGTTCCGGTATTAGAGAGTGAAAGTGGGAGGGGAGGAGGAAGAAGAAGAAAAAAAGAAGGGTTCACATGCTTCTATGTCCAGAGATTTGATGCCATTGGCGGAAGTTGATGCTGGGGCCTTTGTGTGTTAAGGTGAAGAGGAGGAGCGTTGTTCGTAGGAGAGAGTTGAGCGGTGATGCGTGTAGGAGGTAATTGACGTTGCTACTATAGCCTTAGGGTTTGGCTGCGAGCAAACTGTTCCTCAAAGTTGAAGGAGGATGCTTTGTTCGAACTTGCGAGTGGGTTGGATTCTGTGAGACAAGAGGCTGCGACTGTGAGCAAAAGGAGTTAGAGCTTACGAAGCATTGTGTGCTTACAAGAGGAGGCATCTAGCATAAGAAGGGGAAGATTGAATCGAGCCGAGCAACCCTAGCTTGCAAATTTTGCTCTCATGTGTGAGTTTAGGTTGAACCAAAAGGCTTTAAGGTGAGTTAAGATTTTATCATGTTAATTAATAAATTTAGTATATATGTTTATTTATTTAGTATTAATAGTATATTTAATTAAATCAGGATTTAAGTTATATAAGTTTCAGACTGGAAGGAGAAGAAGGAAGTTGTGACATTAAAGATAATTTTAAAGTTTGTTATTGAAATATTCTATATATTAATTTTATTTCCATTTAAGGTGGTATATGTTTTTGTTAAGTAACCCAAGGAAGTGTAGAAGAAAACTTATTTGGATCAAGACTGATGATTGTGCAATAGAGAAAAGATAAAGCAGGGGTAAATGTTTATGCTTTCATAGATGCTATTTTAATTAAATGTCTATATATGCACTTTTAATTGATGTAGGTGATTGTTAAAGGAAATAAATGGATAAGCATTTATAGAAGTCTTCTAATGGTCAATGTGAGTAATTTTTATTTTATTTATGCTAAATTAATTTTTTTATGCTTTTAAAACATTTCATTTGTTATATATATTAACAAAACTCTCATAACTGAATGAATTTAAGTAAAAATGGTCTGCATGTTTTATGATTTCAATTTTTAATCTTTTGCACTGTATTAAATGAAATATTTAATGGATTTAATTATGGAAAGAAATGAAATATAAGCTAAATGTAAGATAAATGATTAAGTCTATCATTAGTCAACCACTATGGTAGTTGTAGGGGATGTTAATGTACTCGTGCACGTTAAAGGAAAATCAAATGAAAATGATTGTGCCTTTATGATATAAAATGAAAAAAGAAATATAAATATTTGTGCCTTTATGATACAAAGTAAAAAGTGTTTTGACGATGCTTCTGAAATGGCTTCTAAAAATGAAAAGAAAAAAAAAAGAAAAATACTAAATGAAAATAAAATTATAATTGATAATATAATAAAATTTCATTTAAAAAAAAATGAAAAATACAAAGTTTTTTTTAGATATTTTATATTTCTTTTAGCATTTATGTTAGGCATTTTTATAAAGATTTAATGCATAATAAAGTAGTAATTATTTACCAAGTTTCTTAAAAATTAACATGTTTAACCGTTAATTTTAGGAAAAGGTTTACTAGATTGATATGTCTGTTAAAAGAGAATTTGTTTACAGGATGAGAGAGACACTTGGTGATAGATAACAATATGTTAATTTGTTTTCACATCTATGTATTAATTGTTTTACTGTATCACAGAGTGATCATATGTATATGTTAGATGATTGTTTATGTGTGTTGGGGATTAGTATCCTTTTCTATATGAATATTTTTTTTGGATTAATGTTAATATTTATAAATGTCTTTCATGGTTCGATCGCTCGTACCCTCCTTAGTTAATTCTAATTTTTCGTGCCAAGTCGTGACATTAGATATGTGATACACAAGAATTGTGCGGTATGCATGTAAATCTTACCCTTCTTTTTGTTTTCTTAATTGAATATCACATTATCTAACCTAGGAAATCTAGAGCATTATACATAACCACATTTGCATTGTTGCATTTAGGGGTGTAATTGAGCCAAGTCGACTTGTGGGCTAGCTCGGATTCGACTTGATAAGTGGCTTATGAGATGAGTTTGATGAGCTAACAAGCCATCCCCGACTCAACTCATTAACTTGTGATCTGGCTTGTTTAAAAAATAATTAATATAAAATAAACTTAAAATATTTTAAAATTTAAGATTTTATATTTAAATTATAAAAAATGTAAAAAAAAGATATTTTCCATTTTATATAAAATAATTTATTATTATTTATCTCCTAATTAATCGTTCTATTTGCCTTACTGGTCATTTACGGGAGGATGTACCTTGGTGTATGCTTTTTGCTGATGACATCCTTCTCGTGGATAAGATGAGAGAACGAGCCCAGGAAAAGCTTGAATTATGGATGTCTATATTGGATTCTAAAGGCCTTCATTTGAGTAGAACTAAAACTGAATACATGGAATGAAATTTTAGCAGTAGTAGCTCTAGTGACATAAGTGTAACTTTGGATGATCAAATTATTAAAAGGTGGGAACGATTTAGAAATCTCGGATCTATTGTTCAAAGCGAGGGTGATATAGATGGGGATGTTAATAGTAGAATTCAAGTTGGTTGGTTGAAGTGGAGGAATGCTTCGGGCCTTTTGTGTGATATAAATATTCTGCTTAGACTGAAAGGAAAATTTTATTAGATGGTTGTGAGATCTGCAGTGCTCTATGGCACTGAATGTTGGCCTTTAAAAGAGAAGCCTAATACTAAATGAAGTACTGTCGAGATGAGAATGATTAGGTGGAGGAGTGACTTTACACTCAGAGACAAAATGAGAAATGAATATATCTGTGATAGGCTTAGATGGTTTGGTCACATTAAACGTCGACCATCTGATGATCCAATTAGGAGAGTAGATGTTTTAGATTCGACTTATGTTATGAAAGGCAGAGGTAGACCTAGGAAAAATTGGGCTTATTGTATAAAAAATGATCTTAATTAATTAGAACTAAATGAAAATATGACCATAAATAGGACGCAATGGAGAAAAAGGATTCATGTAGCCGACCCCATGTAGTGGGATGAAGGCTTTGTTGTTGTTGTTAGTTTAAATTATTATATATATTATGGAAATATTCTAAGCACCGTGAAAATTGGATGAATTTTCTATATAGTTGTATTTTAGTATGGAACAAATATTGAGTTTCACTTGCCATTAAGTGATAGTAAAGTGTGATAGTAAAGTGTGCATGATATGCAAGCAACATCCAAGTAGAAACAAACATATTACAGTTGCTAAAGAATGGGTCTATAGATTCGAAGTCTTGTCATCATTTGGGTTCTTCTTTATTATTTTCTCTTTTTTTAGAAATTCTTTTCAACATCTTTCATCTTGCCTCTAAACATCAAAAATAATTTTATCTATTCATCAAATGATACATTTTATTGCTATAAATGTCTAAATCATATAAAATCTATTTTTTTTATTACTTAATCTTATATATACATATAACACACGCCATTCCTCTAATAACCAATCTCTTAAGATTTATTTATTTATTTAATTTTGCTGCAGCCAACAACTTAGGAGTGGATGCCCTCTTTGTCTACACCAAAACCGGGCATATGGCCTCTCTTCTCTCTCGCTGCCGCCCCGACTGCCCAATCTTCGCCTTCACCACCTCGACTTCCGTCCGGCGACGCCTAAACTTGCAATGGGGCCTAATACCTTTTCGTCTGAGCTTCTCCGACGACATGGAGAGCAATCTCAACAGAACTTTCTCACTGCTGAAACAAAGAGGTATGATCCAATCTGGAGACTTGGTCATTGCTCTATCTGATATGTTGCAGTCAATACAGGTGATGAATGTTCCTTAAAAGTCTGTTGAGCTTTATTTACATCGTTGCAGCTATTTATGAAGATAATATTTTTATATTTTTAACGATGAAGTAGGGGTTTATATCCCGTTAGATGCTGTATTTGCTCTGCTTGGGTTGGACAAATCTGCAATTTTAGAACTTTCATGCACAAGTGAGCTATTGAAGCAAAAAAAGTGATTGCAGAGATTTTATTCATCTTCTATTTATAGTCTTTTGCAGGTTGTATTTAATTTAAGTGAAATTTGCATTCATACCACACAATTCTTATGTATTTGCATATTTAACACCCGAAATTTTGATATTTACAGTCATAACATTTTGGTATTGTGAACATTTCACTTATAAAAGACAGTGTTGGTGGCATTTTTGATGTGATGTTGATATGAATGTTTAGGTTTTCGATATGTAAATACATAAGAATTGTGTGGCATGTATGTAAATGCCCCTTGATTTAAATTTATGCATAGAAATTTTACCTAAGTTTGATGTATATCATCATGCTTTATCTGTCCGATAATTGTAAGAAGTCAGATCTTAAGATAATATCATAGACTTATTANGGATATGTAAATACATAAGAATTGTGTGGCATGTATGTAAATGCCCCTTAATTTAAATTTATGCATAGAAATTTTACCTAAGTTTGACGTATATCATCATGCTTTATCTGTCCGATAATTGTAAGAAGTCAGATCTTAAGATAATATCATAGACTTATTACTTGTCTGGAGCTGTGGTTGAGGATAATAATTGCTTTTTAAATGCCTTCGTACACTAATATACTGTATTATTTGCTGTGATTGGATGGTGAATGTAAAATTTATCATTTGTATATATATATATATATATATATATATATATATATATATAATCNATTCCAGAATCAAATGGGTAAATGGTCCAACGAACAGAGCAGCATAAATAAGTATTGTCACAAAAGAAATTTGCCAAAACATTAAACCTATGCTCGAACCATCCAATGAACTCATTTTCAGCTTAATCCTCAATGTAGATGTATCTAATCTCATGAGACAGAATATTTTTGAAGCCATAAGACATACAAACAGAAGAAAAATTGCTCAAGGTAAAAACCGATTCCAAACATAGAGTTCAACCAATTAAATTCTGATAAAAGGAAGCTCAATCAAGTCACCCTATAAATAAAGGATAATTGAATAGTTAAATTGTATCTTTGAATAACATCACAAATTCGATTTGTAATGACAAGCAAATCCCATCTAGGCCCAGTAGTCTTGTAAAACTCATTAAAAAGTATTTGCGAATCAGTCTCAAAAATAATTTTTGATATCTGAAGTTGTGCAACAACCTGCAAGGCTAACAATAAAGCCCAAAATTCAGCCTCTAAAGGTGTAGAGGCGAATAAAGGAGATGCAAAGTAAAACAAACACTGCCCATTATGATTCTTCAAAATTCCCCCCGCACCCGCATCACCGGAATGCCAACTACCATCAATATTAAACTTAACCCAATCTAAAGGTGGGGGTTACCATCTAAAGAAGATGACCCTCCTACCCAACCTCGTCGGCACCATATTATTGGCTAAACAAAGAGCCCAATAAGCTCTCTGAAAATGAGCAAGAATATTAGAAACAGTAAGATTAGGATGAAACATAGTATTC